>JBAMAX010004063.1:0-125744 GCA_037043745.1 Chymomyza amoena | reverse complement strand
CAGCTGCAGAGATGAGGAAGAGACAGAAAGCATCCAACACCTGCTATGCGACTGCCTGGCGCAACTTAGCCGACGAACCCAGTGTCTGGGTAAGCCATTCTTTTAGGATCTGGGTAGTCTAGCCCACAGGTGGATCTGGCTGCTTTCGTCGAATCCTCAAAATGGTTCTGCAACATGAGCAACTTAGGCGATTAGGGATGTACAGTTTTTGATCCTCCTCCACAATCGCTCCCTTTCTTCAATTTCTTTGCTTCAATTTCATTCCTCTCTTCTTCTAATCAAAAGAAGATTAGGCAGCACAATGGACCTCATGGCCTCGGGATAATCGCAGTGCCTATCTGAACTACCTATACAACCTAACCCCGATATCAAAGTTTGGTTACTCTTACCATCTCTAAGATATAGACGGATCAGACTGACATCGGTGTATCGACATCTCGAGTCCCCCTGAGCATATTTTAGGTAACTTTGGGGTCTCCGAAGTGTCCTTCTGTATGTTACATACAGCGCATAACAATTAAAGCCGGATGACTTCAGACGACATTGTTCCCTGAAGTTATTTATTAAACAACCTAGCCTAACCAGGGCTGGGTGCATGTATTTGGGCACAGCGTTGGAACTGTTTTCAGCTTATTGCTTATTCGAGTTTGTTTTTAAAGCAGGCGCGTGATACAAACCAGGACAATAGAACGAAAGCCAGCCTGGGAAGGAGTTAGCTAGACCAAAGAATTGAAATAAATTAAAATTTATATTCCATTTAATTTTTTGTTGTTGTTTATTTATCAGTTACTTAAATTTCCATTCGATTCATTACATACATTCCCACATGTAAATGCATACATGAATGTATTTTTTATTTACTTGTCTCTCATTTTTTATCAACGTCCTCTTGGCTTGCATGAATTTTTTCTAATTGTTTGGTATTTTAATTTTCTTCTTTTTTTTGTTGCACTTTTGTGCACTTGGCATTAACCTTAATTATCTTAAATACTTTAAAAAAATACATAAAATATATTGTTTTAATAGATATATGTGTATATATATATATATATGTATATTATATAAATAAGCTAACCATATATATATATATATGTATGTATGTACTTGTATATTGTTTACTCAGTGTAGCTACTACATAAGTATGCACTCTTTAAAATCTTACAACAAAAAGAGTTAGGCCCAACAATTTGCGATCCGATCAATTGAAACTTTATACGCTGCACTGCCCTTAAATTAGCACAACACGGTTTGTGTCTAGGATAGCCAAGGTTCAAAACCGGGTGCACGTCTGGTCTGTGTGGCTTTAGTTTTGGAAGTGTGTTTCAAAAAATTCACTAACTAAAAATTAGGCGCTTAAAATAAAAATAAAAACTGAAAAAAAAACAACTGCCAAAAATGTTTAAATTTATTTTTAGAGCCGCCATTTTTAAATTTTGCTATGTCCCTAGCGCTGGTGTTTTTTTTTTTAGCACTGACTAACACTGAAAGTGTTGCTTTGAACCGTTGCTGGGTATTTTTTCGCTCAGATTTTGGTCCTTTTTTTTTTTGGGAAATTTTTTAGTATTTATTTATTTTTTTTAAATTTTAGTGTAGTTCTGCGTGTTTGTGTGTGTGTGGCTTGTGATTGGTGTTGTTGTTGTCCTATTTGCAGCTTTAGATGCGCTTTGGAATAGTATCGATGGTATTACTCTCAGGCTCTTCGTCCTTGGGTGGCTGACCACGTTGCTGTACGGGATTACGGGTTGAAATTACCAGAGGCCCATCAAATTGTGAGCAGTTTAAAGTTGTACACGAACAAGAGCAAAGTGTAACAAAGTAAGAGACACAATGAAAGAGAGAAAAAAGTAAAAAAAAGAAAGCAGAAGAATATAGATAATCGTGGTTCCAAAAAACAATCTCTTATTTGTAAAAAACACATCAAATTTTGGTATTTTTTTTTTTTGGTTTGTTTATATACAATTACATATGTATAGAGAGAGTAGAGAGGAGTATGTTGAGCTGATGTGAAAAATGTGCGAAATTTCTATATATATGGGCAAGGCAATTTTGTTGTGGTATTTTTTAGCCAATTTGAAAAATAAAATTTGCGCCATTATATAAAAATAAAAGAAATATGGTCGTTGTAGTCTTAAGTGTCCAACTGCACAGTCACTCAGATGAGGCGAAAAACGTCCTAGAAGCTTCGACAGGATTATGCTGTGAGTGTGTGTATGTATATATATGTGTGTGTGTGTGAAATTGGTATGCATGTGAGAATGTTTGAAAGATCATCGTGCCAAAAGTCGAAAAGCCCAGCCAAAAATTTAGATGCTGCTTTATAATGCATGAATATTACAACATTAAATACTTTTTTTGTTTTATTATTATGGTTATACATAGTTATACACATTCCAACCAAATTGTATATATATATATAGCATAAAGAAAGAATAAATTAAAAATAAAGTAAATAAATGTAAACGCAGCTTTAGTTCGCTTAGCTGTAAGAGTGAAATGGCAATAGTAACATTAACAGCACTGTCGCATGTAAATGAGGTTGCTGCTGTGTTGTCTATTCGGCTTCAGCCTCGGGATCGGGACGACTTAAGATCTCCTGACAAAGTGCAATATAGTCCTGGATTCAAGTTAAGTTAAAAATAGCATAGCATTGAAAATAATGATAGTTAAGTAATAAAAAAAAAGCACAATCCAATAACTGAACACATATACTTATACACAAGGGTGTTGGTTGACACGTGTGTTGATGTTTGATGCGCTTATAACATTGCAAAAACAACAAAAAATTATACACTTAGACGACTTGTATTAAATATCAATATTATCAGTTTATTTCAGTTATTGTGTTATTATTTTTACTTATGTTTGTGCAACAGTTTTGTCAGTAGTACACCTAACGTTCAAATAACTTTGTATACATATTATAGTTACTTTACTACTAATTCTCTTTTTTTAATATAACTTTTTTTAATGTTTAGCTAAATGTATGTATGTATGCATATGTATTACATTTGAATTACACAACTGCACTTAGAAAAAAAAACCTATTTGCGTTTGAAACTATATTTATCAAATTATAAATATTAACGCCGTTTTTAAGTTTAGGCTGCTAAAACTAATTTAACTTAGTTTTAAAAAAATGTTTAAAAAAACAACGTCATGTACTCACTTTCTGGCTCTTTCTTACACCTTACAACTCACAGCTATTTTTAACTCAAATCTGATTATTTTTTTATTAATGCATTTTAATAATATATTTATTACATTAAACATAACAACTAGTTAGGCTACTACTTCAAATTGAGCGCCTCAATCCATTTGTTATGTTTTTTCTATGAATCAGCAGCATTTTGAATACTCTATTTGTTTATTTGTTTTAAGCCAACGCCAGCCAGCATGAAAGAAACTTTTTAGCTTTCATATTTGAGATTTTGTCATATTGATTGTAGTTTGTTTTTGTTTTGTATATTTTCTTTGTGTGCTTCCAAATTGCTTGCGTGTTTTCTTTTCTTCTTCTCTGTATATTTATATTTTCTTTTCAGGATTATCACGCAGCTCGGAATTATCCTAATAAGCAACAAATAATACATTATTATATAACTTCTTTTTTTTTTTTGATTTATATATAAAAATTATTGTTTATTTTATTTGTGTGTGTAATTTTTCATTTTAACTGGAAGTACTTGGTTGCTTTATGTCGTTGTTTATATCGGTCGGTCGGTCTGTCTATCTATCTCTCTCTAAATCATGCTGCAAGTTGGCAAAGTATGTGTATAATAACTGTATTTGTGCTAACAGTGTTGCCTAAACAGTGTGCAAATTGTTTCGTTTTATAGCACTAATTGCGGTATCCGTTTTGTGTCAGTCAGCACAGCACACATACACAAATGCTTAACTGTTAAAGACGCACATAAACACACACACACACATAGACACATAAGCAGCTTAAAACAGTTTGAAAAAAAAAGATGGCTTACAAGCAAAATTATTATTAGTACTACAAATAATTATACAACACGCTAAAAAAATAATTTTACAACACACTAAACAATAGCCATACAACAACACAACAAAAGCACATGTGTAAAATAAAGCCAAATGTTAGTTATAAGTGAAAAAATCCTTTCGTTAATATGAAAAAAAAATTGTTGGCTTTATATGCAAGCTCGAGTAGCTATGCTCCACTAGGACTCAAAAATAGCAGCAGAAGGATATACAAAATGGTTTACTTTTACGTGTTGGCCACTTTGCATCTTGGATACACATGTAAAATAAAAACTAATGTTAGTTATAAGGGGAAATCTTCGTTAAGCGCTAGAATACTAAAATTTCATAACGCCCGATTTATATGCAAGCTCGAGAAGCTATGCTCCACTAGGCGTCAAAAATAGCAGCAGAAGGATATGCAAAATGGTTTACTTATACGTGTTGGCCACTTTGGAAATACTCGCTTTATATGCAAGTTCGAGGACCTATGCTCCACTAGGCGTCAAAAATAGCAGAAGTATATGCAAAATCGTTTACTTTTACGTGTTGGTCATTTTGCATCATGGATGGATCTGCAGTTGCGCTTACAACTTCGCCTAGTTAGCCACTGGCTGGGCTTTTATTTTTTTCGGTATTATGCTATTCTTACACCATTTCTATCCCTTCTCAAGACCCCTTGTAGTAAGTAAAATTACTATAGCCTTAACTGGCACACGAGCCAACGAACACGACTATATCTATAATAAAACCCACACCAGCCGATCAGTATCAGACGCTTGCGAGCGCGCATCCCGTCCTTGACGTCAACTAACATCTGCCCTAATAAACTATTCGTTCTAGTTCATTTTAATCATGGAAGGATGTGCAGTGGCGCTTTGCATAGTTAGCCTCTAGCTTGACTTTCTTTTTTTGCGGATTTTTGATATCTGTTCAATAAAACCCACATAGCCCATCAGGATCAGCCGCTTGCAAGCGCGCGTCTCGTCCTTTACGTCAACTAACATCCGCTCTAATAAACTATTCGTTCCAGTTCATTTATTTATTGCTTCGTGTCGATATCCGATATCACGCTTTTCGTTCCCAATTTAAAATCCAATCGGCAAAAATTTCTTCCAACTTCAACTAATTATAAGTTATACGATTTAGATTTGGTTGAAAAAAATTGATTAGAGCTTTTAGATGATTTAATTTCTAAATCAAATTAAAAAAAGTTATTTGATTGCAATTTTAGAAATTTAGTTTGGTAAATCCGCTTTGAAATTTTTGATACATATCTTTTGCGCAATTTTGTATACCTAAATCAAATTAAAAAGGTTTTAAAAAATGTAGTTTGGGCAAACCGCTTTTAAGTTTGTAATACATTTTTTTCACAATTTATAAAGCCAACCGTGAGAAAATTCTTGCAATTGCAACTAATTCTGTTTTTAAACGATTTTAATTTCGAGCTCGAAAAAAAATTATTTCAGTTTTTAAACGATTTCATTAGATTTAGCATAATTAAAAGTAATTTGTTTGAAATTTTAGAAATTTAGTTTGGGAAGTCCGCTTTTACATATGTAATAAATTTTTTCCTCAGAAAGTTCTTGCAATTGCAACTAATTCTGTTTTTAGACGGATTAGATTGCTCGAGCTCTAAAAAAAAATTATTTCAGTTTTTAAACGATTTCATTCGATTTATCATAATTAAAAAGCGTGCTTTGATTGAAACTTAGTTTAGGAATTTCACTTTGTAATTTTTGATACATTTTTTTTCACAATTTCCAACCGGGAGAAAGTTCTTGCAATTTTTAGACGATTAAGATTTGTGGAGCTCTTAAAAAAAATGAAGTAGAAGATTTTCTTTCATTGAAATTTTAAAAATTTAGTTTGGTTCTAAAATTATTTCGTGTGATTTACACGGTCTTGTCTGGAACGTATCTAACGTTGTACAAAACTTGTTACTAGGAATCGTTTAAATCTTAGAAATCAAAAGATTTAAGTGCCAACAAGTTATTTTAAGAAATAGATATAGGGAAGAAGCTGCATTTATGAAATATATATAAATTTTCTAAACATGTTCCATTCTAAATAACACTTGTACAGTATACTTTAGAATCGTTAAAATTTTAACGCAACTAAATAGGGTATACATATCGTCGGTCTGTTCTAAAACGCTTAGCTTCACAATTTTGAATATTAAACTATACAGAAGGGTATAGAAGGCTAATAAATAAATTAAGAGCGCCTTAAATGTATTTACATGTATATCGTAGCAAAGAATATAGAACTAGTATAGAACTAGTTCTATTTTCTTTGTTCGTAGGCAACAAATTGAGCAACATTCTCGAAATCGAAACCAAAACCACATGAAAACGTTGAAATTATTACATAGCAAAATGAAAAGCAGCAAGCAGTATAAATTTAAGGTTATGTTTAATTTATGTTCATTTCGAGAAAGTTGCTCCAAGGGCTCTATGTTGTTGTTGTTGTTTGTTGTTGGCATAAACTAAGCTCTAGACATAAGGTATACATCAAATTTTAGCCTAACATAAGTACATCTTATAACATATATGTATATATATATAAACTTGCTATTTTGATTATGTAATGTTATGTACATAGCAAAAACAAAATGGATTAGTTGAGCTGCAAAGGATGTTCGATCGATGTTCTTTCTATAGCTGATAATGATATTTGGCCATATGCGTGTGCGTGTGTGTGTATGTGCAAGTGTGTGTGTGTATACATGAGTTTAATGATCGTCGTAGAAAAACTTCATATCGATTTCCGTACTTGTTACGCTTTAATATTTTTTTCTTTTTTTTTCAAGTTTTAGTTATTTTTTTTATACATTTTCTACTACCTTTGAACGTGTTTACTTAACTACGATTGTTGTTGTTGTTTATTTAAGAATTTACTCGATATAACGCATTGTTTTTTTTTTTTAATTTTATTATTATTTTAGTTTTTGTTTTTTATATTTTTTGTATAAAAGATTCATCTGCTCCTGTCGCTCTCAAAATCTCTTAATGCTGTTCTCGTCGTCTGTAGGCTAACGGATAGATATTATTTTGTTGTTCCGGTTGTTTTTAGTTGTTGTTGTAACTATGTCTCTCGGTTCTTTAAACATACATAATGTATATGCAATAATATATGGTTTTCGTTTTGTTTTTTTTTTTTATGTGTGTGTGTGTGTGTGTGTATTCGGCGCGAGTGTGTTTATTTTATGTATGTATGTGTGTGAGCGTAGATGTGTCAATTAGTTTTTCTATACAAAGTGTTTGATAGAATGATGATAGTTCAGTTCGGTATGGTTTATATGTTATATATAGTACATGTGCATTGTAAACGAGATATTAAGATATAGTTTTCAGATCAGACAGTAAACACATACATAAAAATATTATGTGTTGTTGTTTGGTTGTATCAAATTTTTTTTTGTTGTCGATGTCGTTGTAGTTGTTGTTGTTGTTGAGATGACCATTAGGTGTTTGTGGTGGATTTTTTGGTTGGTTGGTTGTCGGTTGTTTGTGTGGGGAGAGAAACAAATAAAAAAAATATATATATGCTTAGTTTGACACTTTGTTTTTTTTTTTTTGTTTTGTTTTTTTGATTCATTTTGTTTTGTTTGTTTTGTTTAAAACTTTAGATTTTAGTCAAAAAAGTTGTTAAGAAAAAAATTATATAGAGATGTGTAAATATAAAAAGAATTCATTTTAAATTTACCGCTCGTAGTGGCGTTTTGAAATTAGCTGCTGCCTGCAGCTGAATTTGATAAGCTAAGCTGTGAATTTTAAAGCCATACAGACTGTAGTCCAGAAATAATCGTCATCATGTTGTTGCAGCATATGAAATACAAAGAAATGAATGAATCAATTAGCAAATAATAGTAAAAGTGTTTATAAAAAAGTATAAATATGTCGCGTATCAGGCAAACCAGTAAAACTATCCTAAACGTGCCTATTTTCTACAGAACACAAACGCTGAGCAATCGATGAACGTCTGCCTGCCTGCATTGAAGTTTTCCTCCTATTTATTTCATTATAAACGGCATTAGAATCTGATCCGTAGCAGTCTGCAGTCGTAAAAACTTCAACTAGATGCTTATTCAAGTCACAATTTGTAATCCAAAAGTGTATTAAATTGTTTAACTAGAACTAGCAATAGATGGAAATAGAGCACCACTCAGCTGGAACCCCTGGGCTTCTGGAAGGCCTGGTGCACCTGCACAAACTTGGCGCAGAACTATAGACAGAGATATAATTACAACGACATATGCCGCGAAGCACCATTAGTTAGGTTTGGATCTAGTGGTAGAGGACCTAAGCTCTACAAGGAGCAGAGCACAACAGTAGTAGTAGAAATAGGTACAATATACAGACGATACAATATACAGAGCTGCACTCAGTTGTATAGCACAAACTAGGCGCACAACAATAGACAGAGATATAATTACAATATATGTCGCGAAGCACCTAATAGAGTTACGTTTAGATCTAATGGTAGAGGCCCTAAGCTCCACGAGGAGTAGCGGACAACAGTAGTAGAAGGAATATATACAATATACAGACGCACTAACTGACAAATCGTTTTAACAACAGGCAACATTTTCCTTATGCAAAACAATTGCAAAGAACACTCCAATACACGTCTTATGCTTTAACTTTTACAATGAAATTTACATAAATGTGCCATATAAATAGATTGTAGTAGTATATAAAGACGTACTGCCTAACAAATCGTTATAACAACAGGGAACATATTCCTTATCCAAAACATACAATATTTGTAAAGAACACTCCAATACAGTCCTTATGCTTTCACTTTTCAAATGAAATTTACATAAATGTGCAAGATAAATGGATTTTTTGGAAGCCCAAACCTTATTCAGCAATGCAGTTAACTTTCAGAGCCTGCCTCTTAATTCCTATCTTCGCTTACCGTGGAACAAATTGATTAGTAGGACGCTTGGGGCGATACTCAGGATGCACCATAAAGAGCATATGCGGAAAACCAGTGCCAAAATAGGCACCATCGGTATGATGATGACGCGATGATTTTGGTGTATAAACATCAATACACTTTGGGCAATAGGTCTTAACCATTGCCTCACCAGGTATGTCCGACAGGCCTATATACAAAAAAAATGACAATTAGTTTTATTGTTAGCTAGAGAATTAGCAAAAGTTTGATAAGCACCCAAAGGTAACATGGGCTGGCTCTCGCAATAGACACGTGGGCAATGCCCAAAGTTGCCAGTTTGATATTTTTCAATCATTTGAGCTATGCCGCGATTTGTTAATATATAACGAGCATGTATTAGGCCATATAACATCTCGGCAGCCTGTTCGGTCATATCGGATTGCAATGGATTGTCCTCGAGTTCGTCCTCTGTAAAAAAAAAAGTCCAGCTTAAGTATACGTCATACAACAAGTGTTTTAAGACCTACCAGGCTCCAAATCTAATATCATGTCCAATGCCTGACGATAATTAGGCACCTGCTCATTTAAGCCAGTTAAATTGAATTTGTCCTGTATGTAGTCCTCATCAACCTATGGGCAAGTATTAAAAGCAAAACTTATTAAATAAGCGCCTAACTAGCTTGTTGTATGCCCGAGCGTTGAGCAGTGTGTGTGTGTGCGAGTGCGAGTGCCGCAAGGTGGGGCACACACAAGTTGTCTGCAACTGTACACACAAACACACAAACACACACACACAGCTGCAATTGGCGCTTGTAGGCTCTGTTCGGGCCTGCTTAGATAACATAAAATGCGGAAGCGCATTATGCTTTAATTCCAAAGTCTTTGTAAGACTTACCTCGCAAAAGAATTCATTGCCTCGAAGCCCACAGAACCAGGTGACCCAAGAGACTTCCTCGGAGCTGCTCATTTTGCTGCAGGGTAAAGGAAAAGCAAACGTTTGAAAAAAAAAAATGCACGCACCCACAAATACAAACTTAAATTTATAACCAAACAAACAATACTAACAATTTTTGTTTGCGTATACGTACATTAAAGGAATTATTTTGGTTTAATTAACGCAAACAAATTTTTTGTTGCAAAACCATAGAGGGACAACACACAGGCGACGACGACGACGACGGATTTACGCAAACGTCAAAACGTAACTAAAACCTAAAGTAAACGCAACGATTAAAAGACACGAGCCACAAATACGCGTTTGTACAGTTTTTCTCGAGAATTTGGTAAAGTGTAAAATGTTATTTTCACAAATTATTTTCGTTTTTTAATATTTGATGTTAATTTCTTTACTTTAATACAAAAAAGTGCCATATAACGAACACGAAAAAAAAATCTAGTACTTGACGTATTTTTACAAGCTCTCATACAAAATGTGCCGAGCAGCAAGAAGAAGCACATCAGCATTAGCAGCGAAAAATGTCATAAAAAAAATATAAAAAAAAAACACAGTCGTCGCAGTGAAATTAGTTGCGTACCCTCTAGGAAATGCAATAGTTTTTCATTCAGCCTCAATTTGTAGTACCTTTATTAGTTAATTTTCGCGCACTTTGTTTTATACAAAAAAAAAACTCAATGGTTTATAAAACTTTTTGCAGCTGTATGTAAAAAAATTTTTGTTTTAACTTGTTCGCTTGGTAAAAAGTGGCAACGTTGTTGAACGCGAACGCAAAGTAGCGGCGGGCAGCATATACACATGCACACATACGCGCATATACACGCAGCACACACATACAACGCGCTGTAATACAATGCAGTGTATTTAACATAACTGCATGCTTGTTGCGCTAAATTTATTTAATTCGCTTGAACTTACCTTAATTTACGCACAATCTTTAAAACACGCTTATACTAAGAGTGAAGCACTTTTTTTATGCGAAAATTTACGCAAAACTACACTTGGGCCAACTCGCTCCAGGCAGGCTGTCAAGGTTATCGATAAGTTTTAGTTGATGTGCTGCCAACTTTTTGTGCATTCTTTTGGTGTTGGATAACATCAAATTTAAGACTTCATACTGAATGTAAAATGATTTACTTTAATGGTCGGTCAGACATGCATTTATTGGTTTGAACGATTTGCGATTTTAATAACTATGATTTATTTATGTTTATTTATTGATTAAGATTAAAACGCTAGCGTTTAATTTTATGCTTATTTTCAGAGGTAATAACTGGTGTACTTTTTATAAATCAGATTTTTAAACAAAAGAAAAACGAAAAATAATTATACATAGCAGCAAAGTTACAACAGTCTGCAGGAATCTTTACAAAAATTCAGCGGAGTCACTGTTAGAATGTGGTGTGGCAGCTCTTGGAGATGGCTCGCTGGTAAAAGTTGTCTCATAAATACCATGCACTGTGTTATAAGTCAATTGGTTCAGTCGTCCCATCATCATAATCTCATCGACAGCTCGTTTGGCAAATAATTGTTGAGTCGGTTCCATTCGGCGGTACATGTGAGCCCATGAATTTCCATAAGCGGTGGCTTCGTCGTCGAGTTTTGCCATTTTTGTTGAAGAGGATTCCAAATGTTCCACCGCTTTTTTCAGCAAATGAGTTCTTACATAAGCTGCACTTCGTTTCTTGGATATCTGTATTGTTCCCTAATTGCAAAAGAAAAAATAAATACACATTAGTAAATGAACATGCACAATTGTCCAATGTTTGGTACTTACCATACTTCTGAAAGCCCTTCCTTCATCTTTATCTGGGCTTGGGCTAGACCGGCCTGTTGGTAATGACATCTCCAAATCTCGTAAGAACTCAAAAGCATCGTAGTACCACAAATTCGAAACATAAATATGATCGGCGTCTGCTCCAGATCTTTCACTATTTAATACTTTTTTTAACTCGCGACGATAGCAAGTACGCATATTAGCGATTTTCTTTTTTAAGTCCTCCATGGTAGCGTCACTTTTAACTTTTCTAAATACTTTTAATAGTTTGTTGTAGCACCTATCGCGAATGCATTTGTTTTTATAGTTGTCGTTCTTACTATCCCATAGTTCTGGTAAACTTTCATAGCATTCAATAAAAGCGCACATTTCTATTGTGGATCCCATTATATTGTATGTTTGTGTTTACCGACCACATTCAATCCGTGAATTACTCTCACACCATACACGCTACGACTCGATGTACAACCCGTGCAAACTTAATACAACATGGCTACACACTATTCAATCGATTGTACCATAGTGTTGTTGTAGAACGTTTTTTTTGGTTTGGGTTGGCCAAGTTTCTATTTCATTGTACGGACTTTGACTGTTGTGGCGATAAGTCAAAGAGTTTTTTGTGTAAAATGCCATTAAAAACGCATATTCATAAATAAACAAATAGAAACTAAACGATATTACTGCCCATAACACTCTAGTGTTGTCTTAATGGAAAGTGTATTGAAAAAACGCACGCTGTTTAGCACTGCTGTGGTAAGCTCAGCCATAGGAGTTGTTTATCGCTGCCGCGTGTTTTGTATTGTCAAAGAAATTTAAATGGGTGGCCATCATAAAAAGAATCTACGTGCCGAAAAGGCCAAAGTTAAGCTTAAGGGCGCCAAGCTGCCCAAGGGTCTCAATGTCACCAAAACCGATTTCAAGGTTCGCAAAATTGAGATTCGTGAACAGCTAAAGGAATCTGCGTTTAACGATGAAGGCCAACGCCAATTTAGCATAAAGGAAACATTGTCGCGTCTTAAACATCATAGTTTAAAGTTCCGAACTGATGCATTGCGCAACATACGTGATTGCGTTAAGGCTGGCCAATCCGACCGTCTAATTGGCCATTTGAATGAGCTCCTCCAAGGCATAGCCGCCGGCGCACTGGATATGGAGAGCGATGTGCGCAAGGAATCTTTTAAAACTCTTGATTCCTTGCTAGAGGCATTGCAGCCGGAAGCTGTTGCACCCTTCTTTCATGTTTTGTCTACCTATTTGCGCTGTTCCATGACCCATGTGCTGCCTGCCATACAAGAAGATTCTTTGCTTATGTTGGACGTGCTGCTTCACCGTGTACCGGCCGACATAATCGCCGAGCGCTGTGCTCATACCATTATTGGCAATTTTATTGATATGATTTCGCTGGCCCGTCACGACAACGAACGTTCCAATCGCACGCTCACCGTGCGTCTAGGCCAGGGGCAGCAAACGACCATCAAGTGGCGCACAAAGGTGCTGCTACGTCTTCAGCAAATACTTGGAACACTAGTGCAGCAGCATCAGGCAAAAGGTGCCAGCAATCAAACAAACATTGTACATTTTGACACGCAGAATCATCAATACTATGGCGTATTACGTCCACTTTTGGTAGATCAGCACGACTTTAATGACATTTTTGCTGCAAGCACGGAGCGCAATGCTGGCAGTGCAGGCTTAAATTTACGAACCTACGTAGAACAGTTAATGCCGCTGTTGCAGGATAACTGGCTAGAAGTGCGTCCGCAGCCACAGGCCCAACAACAAAAGCAGTCAACAGAAAAAATCTTGCTTACTGCAGAAGCGGCAGCCAGCTTGTTTGTATTGCTGGACATCATGGCACAACTTTGGAGTCTGGTAACACAGTATGAGCTGGCCAATAATACACAGGAACTTAGTCAATGGATGCGCAACAGTTATGCTGCTCCTTTTGTGCGGCATTTCCTAGAAATTGGAGAGAACGGCAATTGCACAAGTTTTCCCTACGAGCAGATGCCGCAGTCGAGTAAGTTAATCATGCATAGTATTTCTTCAATTTATTAATATACAATAATATAATTGCCTTCTAGCCAAAAAGCAAAATAAGCGCAAAGCCAATGACCCAACCGATGGTGGTGCATTTTGCACGCCGCAAAACTTATGTCTGGCCGAGCTCATGTGCCGGTTTTATCCACATCCTGCTAATGCGCAGGCCAGCGTTTATGTGCGGCTGCTGGATTATATGCTGCAATGTCTACAACACTTAGGCAAGCTCTCGCCTGAACAGCAACTTCGCCTTGTCTCAGCTCTTAACGCTTTGCTGTTGGACAGCGGCGCGTCACTTCTAAAGCTGCATCCACAGGGCATGTGTGATTTGCTGCAGGCAACCATTCAAGCATATGTGCAGCAACAGTTCACCACACGTGAGGGCGTGTCAAGCCGTGTCTTAAACCTGCTCTGCCTTATTGTCCAAAATGTCAGCTTATATACGGCCTATGGAGGTGCAAATCAATTCTTGGTGTTCCTACGTTATTTACCGCAGCTGTTGCTAAAGCCCACCATAGGAGACGCCACATTGCGCGCTATGAGCACGTTATGTCAGCAACTAAATGTCACCTTTATGACACACTTGGTGCAGTCTGTTGGACCCATTCTGACAAATCTTGAAAGGCTGCAGTTAACAGGTGCAGACGAAGCTGACTTTGAGGGCAAAAAACGTATTCTGAACTTGTTTTATTATGCACGTACAGGCTTTGAAGAGCAGCTCCAGGCGGCACTGAAAGAAATACAAGAAACACGCAAGATTCCCGCATTAGCAGTTACTTTAACTGCATGCTGACGTATATCTAGACCTAGCTAGGATGTGTTAAACAATTGATCTAGAAAATAAATGTTAAATTATTTTTAATTAAGCTTGTCTTTGCGTTTGTGGATTTAGAATGATACAGATTAGTTTTAAAAAGCTGCGGCTGAGGTAAATCTCGAATTTGGATAAGGCGGGACTGTCCACACGAAAAAGAGTTACAAAGTGTTTGTACTTAAACTTACTTGATATATATCAAAAAAATAGATCACTTTGAAAGTATGAAAAGAAATAAGGAAAGAGAGGAGTCGATTGTTCCAGAGCTCATATAATAGAAAAAATGTATTCAAAGATGGTGCAAAGTTTGCATCCTCGCAGACTGAAGCCTCACAATAAATTTTGGAGTTAGCCATTAGTCCATTTTAACACTCCATATCATCAAATGGGTTTAAACTAAATCATTTAAACAAATGTTTCAAATCACAGAGTACATCAGCTTGACGTTGTAGTTCGTTTCATTTCTGTGCAGTTCTAGACTTTCTTGAAAACAATATGCCTGTCTGCACATATGTTTTGCGAATCCCAACAAGAAACAACAAATATGTATTACATTTTCCAAGCATTCGTGCAAGTTTGCAATCACATAAAGTTTTAATAATCCTGTTCAGAAAACAGACTTGGCTTAAATGATGTTTTAAATCTTTAAATCTACACATTACTATACATAACATACTATATGCTAGTTAAATGCTAAGATCGCAATCACGTTTTCTGCTTTGGCTTTTTCTTCGGATTAAAACGATCTAGAACTGAAGGCGCAGCTGGCTCATCTTGCTCTTCATCTGCTTCCTTAAATAGTTTGTGCGAGGCAATAACTTGCTGTTTGGCATGCCGTACATCCGCAATGAATTCCTTAAAAAGAAAATTTGAAGATATAATTAACATTTGTCCTACGCTCTTCTTCCCTATTAAACTTACCTTTCGCTTATTATCTTTGACAATCTGTTTGTTGCGTGCTGCCTTGGCGCTGCCGCCACGTCCTTTCATTTTGTGTCGTGGCTTCATATCTATGCTGGGCGCCTTCACGTGGAACAATTTGCGTTTAGCATCGACCTTTTCTTGCAGCGTTGGCACATCGACCCCAATAATTTCCTCCGGATCTAAAGTAATCAGTTCGGGTGGTATCTTTTCCAGTAAAGCGTGTACTTCGTGCTCGCGACGCTGTTTGACTGTCTCGAATGGATTGTTTTCGAGTGCATCATAATTGGGCTCGCCAGAGCCAGGCACCAGCAGCGATTGAAAACCTTTAGCCGTGGCAACGCCCAACACATCCTCGAAGGGACAGAAGCGCAAGCCATGCACAAAAGAGCCGCAGCGCTGACGCAAATATGGCAATTGATTTGTGTTGCCAGTGCCACCTCCCGTCAATAAATTATTGTAAGTTTCCAAATAATTGCCTTGGGATAAGGCAAGCAGACCGCGTTGCGAAACCTCCACTTCATTAGCTGGCAGGCGTAGAAAGAATTTGGCCAAAGGCTCATCGTGCATCTGTCGTATGTCCCAGATTCTGACTTGACGGTCTAGACCAGCTGTTATTAGATGTTGACCCTTGGGATCTATAGTCAATGCGCTCATTGCCGTTGGATGGCATAGAATTTTAGCCAAAGGCTCACGCATTTTTGGTGACCACATGGAAACAACACCTTTGCCGCCGCCTATATAGAGCACACCAGTGGCAGGGTTATGACGCATAAGACGTATGTCACCTAAACCTGTGTTAAAGTTGCCGACTAGTTCACCCAAGGATACATCGAGCCAGGAGGCATAGCCAGCGCTGTTACCAGCGGCCAGCAAAAAGTGATAGGGTAAGAAGTCTAGACAATTGACGCGTGTCAAACGCTTGACGCAATGCAACTCGGTACCTTTGTTGTCGTAAAAGTAGACCCACTCCTTTTGGGCTACTGCGTACATGGTAGGCACATGCAGCCACTGCACATCAGCAATAGTTTCCATGGTATTAAATTCACAGTGCAGCTTTTTGGTTACCCAATCAAAAGCGGCTACGTGACCACGTTTGCCGCCTAGAAGCAAGTGGCGACCGTTTTTTGTGTAACGCATTTTGTAAGGACCGAATTCTAGATTTAAGCTAAACTGTTTGGCAGCCGATTGTAAGTCTACATTAGCTGCAATCTGGCTTTGACGATATTCGGCTGTAATTTCTTCGTCATCGGCTTCCAGCAGACCGGGTGTTTCTGTCAACAATAGCTCTGTGCGTGCTGCCTGCTCTGTAGCATACTCTAAGTAAACTTCCTTGCGTTTTTGCTGGTCCTTAAAGAAATTTGTCTTCACACCAGCGGAACTCACTTGATCGCCGCGTGAGTACTTATCTAACAGCTCCTTTGGTATTTTAGGCTTAGGTAATCTCTGCTCAGGTACTTTACGTTTATTAAACGGCTGAGCATTTTTCCATTTGTGCTGTGGTTTCTGCACATGTGATTTTATAAAATCGCCTTTAAAATTCTGTCGCGGCTTACTTTTTAGTTTAACGTGTTCCAAGCCGCCATCTTCAGCCGTAGCTTCGTTGAAGTAGCGTTTTTTGCCACTAAAAGCCTTTTTAGACATTTTCTTTTGTGTAATATAAAATGTACACAAAGAATTAAGCCACAATTGCAAACAATATTAAAACTCTATATGATATGAGAAGTAGCCGCAAAACACAACGTGCACGTGCTGCTTCTTCTTTTTAGCAGATGTTTGCGGCAGTGCCAACCTACGCAAATAAAACATCGATTACTAACATTGACAAACGTGACTATCGACTAAAACAAAAAGCCGTTTTTACACAAAACACACTTAAAAATTTATTATCATTGCACTTTAAAAATTAATTAAGCTACAGCAACAAAAATAAAAAAAAAGTTGTATGATGATTTTTAAATACTAGATTTTTAAGCGAAAACATATTAAAATACATTTTAGCATATGTAGGCAAAAATGTTTTCAAAACGCTTTCAAACTAAACGTTAAATATGTTGTACAACTTATTTTGGTGATTTCGTTGTTTGTTTCGTTAAACGAATTACAAATTAATTGTTAAAATTTGAGAGTTAAACCACATCAGCAGTATCAGTCTATAGGATTGGTGTACAAAAGCATGCCCATATAAAAACCTTAAGCTATAAGCCGCGACAGCTGCATTAATAGACGCGTCCATAGGGCAACGTATTCGGATAGTAGGGTATCAGAAATTTACCTCCAAAACGTGGCGCAGATTGCGCCGATTCGCTGCTAAAATAAGATTAACACACAATAACAAATTAATATAAATTTTTTAAATTATTTTTTAAAGAGCTTACCTAGATGAGAACATGGACGTGCATATCTCGGCACGCTGCAAACGACTGCTACTATTACTGTTTGATGTGGTAGTGCCTACTCCACCTAGGCAACCATTTCCATGTCCATCACAATGACGTCGCTCGCTGCGACGCGTTCGTATAAGCGATGCTATGGCCACAATAACAGCTACAAGAAATATTAAGCCCAATATGCAGAACGATATGGCCAGCTTTGAAATGGATAAACAGAGCGTTCCTTCGCTGGGCAATGGACGCACATTTGGTGCATATTCCTCTACTGCAAAAATGGGCTATTTGATCAAAACTTTTCGACAGATCCGTATGAAACTTACCACTCATATTGTAACGCCTATCGTAGCGCAGTCGATCCACTTCAATTTGTGGCGCCGTTACAGCTAAAGAGTTAAATACCTCGATGCGTGCCAGGTGCTGATCTGAGCTAAGCTGTAGCTGCTGCTCGGCCAGGCGACAATTTAGCTAGAAAAGATTAAATATATGTAAAAAGTTGTTAAATTTATGGTAGTACATATGTACATATTAAACAAAACACCCACAACTTGGATAGCTCTTATGTGTTATGCATGTATGTACTTGAAAGATGTTGCATTTGGTGTTTTATTGTTGCCTTGTAATAGTGGGCTTCTCAGTTCAGTGCATTTTGGTGCAATAACCACATTAATTAGTCGACAGTAACAACTAACACGCTTTGGTGGGCACAAAAACACCGTCAGTCATCCTCGAGAAGCACTTTCGTTTTCGTATTCATTGTATTGAATTAAAATGCAGTTTTTGGACTTTTTTGGTTTGCATACTCACATTTGGACACTTCCCCTTGCATAGCTGCACGCCACAGCTAACATGCAGACGCTCCCGATCAGGAAACTTAAAAGCGGGAAACGTTGCCGTAAACGTGCGCTCAATAAGATCTTCATCATCTTGCTTGGACCAGCCCTCTTCGGCGGGCTTGTGGCGTATGTAAAGTGCAGGCATTACCTAAGAGAATATGAAACTTTAGTTCTCTAAAAGATTTAAAATATTTGCAGAATAGTTTTACGGGCCTAAAAGTTAGCTGCCTTAAAACAAGACTAATGCGTATAAGTGCTGAGTTTAAGAGCGCTGCGTCCAATTTATAATCGTCATAATTGTCCTGCCAGATCAACAATTGAGCATCTAGTTAAAACCTAAAAAATTACGGTTTGGTGCGGTTTATGAGCCGCACTTCTTCCGATGATCAAGACCGGCGCACGTTACTGTGAATGGAAATCGCTACCGCTCAATGCTAACCAAATATTTTTGGCCCGAATTGGATGATATGGACTTGGACAATATGTGGTTTTAACAGGACGGCGCCACAAGCCACACAGCGAATGTCACAATCGATTTATTGAAAACACAGTTTGCTGAACGTGTTATCTCACGAAATGGCCCAGTCAATTGGCCGCCTAAGACTATTTCCTGTGGAGCTACGTCTATGGTCTATGCCAAGAAGCCAGCGACGATTGATGAACTTTGTATTAGTATCGGCCGATTTATGTTTGAAAACCGACGAAAATTGGGTTCAGCGTTTGGACTTCTGCAAGCGTGCCCGTGTTGGCCATGAAAAAGAAATCGAGTTCGATACATATTGCCATCGAATGTACTTTCACAGGAATAAAGAATTTCATTGATATCCCAAACCGTTTGTGTTTTATTAAAAAAATCTTTTGTAGCTCTCTTATTGAGAAACCATTTGTAATACCAAACGTGGAGCTATGTGTCCAGAGTGCAGTTGACAATCACATTAAGAATACGTACAAAGGTAATGAGACAAACATAAGGTCAGCACTCCTAGACATTTCAAGTCGAAGATCTTTAAAATATTGTAAGAACTGAAGATTCTATGGAACTGAAGGTGAGCCGCATATTAAATGTATATTGCATATTGAGATGCATTAGCCGGAGATAACCTAAAATTACCTTCAATTTCCACTCTTTGAAATAATCGGCTATTAAAATTCCAATTTAAGTCACAAAGCTAAAAATAAGAGTTAATTTGGTTTTGACTATACCATGAGAAGCCTAAAGCATATGTATATTAACTGAGTCTATATATGTACATGGGCTGCAGCTAACTACCTGGAGTATCCAGCTATCCAGGTGTCGTCTGTGGCCAATCCCTACTCTGACCTCCACGCGGTACACCCCGGCAACCTGAGCAACCTTGATGAAGATACGGTAATCAACCCGTGTGGGAGTCTTGGTCGGGGCTAATATGAGAGGGAGCTCTCTTGGAGCCATTCCAACATATTTGGTCTGAGGGTCCGAAAGTGCATATAGAAGGGCGGATGAATTGGTGCTTAACCAAGGTTGATCATTAACCAAAGGCGATCCATGTGCCAAGCTGCAGCGTCTGTGTTCACCAAGTTAGGCGCGATGCAAACGGACATCTGCACCGGAACGAGCGTGTCGCTATATAAACGTGACATGCGTCTTTGGACCCATCGCCCATTGACCTCAGCACTTCAAATATTTAAGCATGGAAAGAAACAAAACAACGGCATTTTTACTCCAAGGGGTAATTATGCGAGAAAACTCTAGTTCCTTAGCTTTTCTCTAAGTCCATGAACATCAGGACTGTCGACAGGGACAAATGTGAAAAACATTTTGCAAATAAATTCTTACCCATACAAAGAGCTCAACGCTTAGGGTCTGCTGGTAATTACTTTTGACGACCCTGCTGCTTATGACCAAGCTCTGAAAGCGGCGTTCAAGCATAGACGCCAAAAATTTCATAATATTAAATTTGCTCTTGTCCAGAAAATGTTAGGAACGCAACTGCTTTTCCAGCTAGCTCATAAAACTTACATAAAACCTTTAATGTTATACAAAACGTTTGCATAATCTATAGCACTTGTGCACATGGTTCACCTGTACGACAAATTCTTTGTAATTATGCGAGTTATTTAACCAGTTTTGAGACAACCCTTTGGCATCTTTGGGTATGTAAAAACAATCTAACTGGCTAGTGGCTCGTAAGGTGCTTGTACTGGTTTTATGTGACACCTGGTATTTGTCATCAGAGCCATAAAATTCATAACAATTGCAACAAAGAGACTTCCGTTACAAAAGCAACGAAACGAGTGGCAAAGACACCAACAAAAATTCATGTGCCAAGTTCAATGGCAAAAACAATGCCACAATGAGATGATGACGGCGATGACGACGACGACGACGGCGTCGACCTGTAGCTGCTTTTTTAGTTATTGCAAGTGGGTAACACCAATACATAAATAGTATGTGTATACATGGGTGTGTGTGCTTGGTGTAGTAAATAGATGAAATTACAAACCCAAGTGATTTACTTTATGCCATTGTTGGTAGCTTTTACGCAGTCCAAATGCTGTGCCGGCAGCTTGTAACGTTTCAATTTCATGCATGTGAGTGTTGGATCTGGTGTGAAACTTAAGACAATAACATAAACCATTTCTACGGAAGTTCAAACGCGTTCACGTGCATTTCTATACCAAGTACCCATATGGTTGGTTGGGGGGCGGTCAAGGGTATTATATATGCTTTGTATGTAACAGGCGGAAGCAGGCGTGGCAGATCATCACCAAACAAATTGAGGTGCATTAACAGAATCTGCAAATGTCAGATTGGGTGGGCATCAGCTCGAATGCAAAGAAAGTACAATACTACCAGACAGATTTAAAATGTCCTACAAAGTGGTAGCCGGTAATCGCAGCTATAGATTAGATGGATATCCAGAGACAAAGTAGATGATTATCTGGCGAGAGTAGGGTTTCCACGTGTCCACTTTAAAGCGAAGGGGTTTTAATTTTACTGTCCATTTTACTGTCTCGTGTTCTCTTGCTTGATTTTTCGCAGAAATGTTCGTTGTTTTCGCTGGATAGAATCGATCAACTTTTGTCATACATATTTTCATATCTTTTAGTTATTATTTATATAAGTATATTTCTACAAAAGTGGATCAGATTACGAAAACAAACCCGCAGTGTAGCGCATTTAAAATCTTTATTACTGTTCCAAGAAAATCCCCTAAAATCATAAATCGCTGTGTAAGCGATTTTTCCGATTTTTTTTTTGTATTACGTCTCTCTTACATATATGCCAATTTTTTATTACATATGTATTGTTAGCGTTCGTTGTGGAATGTCCGTTTTTTTTTCTCGCGCCATCTGGTTACAGTAGGCGAGAAACTAGCTGCAATATTACTAATGCAGCCGAAGCGCCTTTGTGGCATTGGCAGACACAACATAAACGAGATCACGAAATACAGACTCGATCAGTGCGGCTGGTCTCGGCTAAGACAAGCAACTCCTTAGCTACTACCATTTGAACAGCTTCAACATGAAAGTTTCCCGAATTTTTTTCAATTTGGCAAGAATTGCCTTAGGAGTGGGTTACTTGCAGACTCAGTAGCTACAATCTCGGCTCAATATTCGGCTGTCATCGGCTTCCAGCAGACGGCGTGTTTCTTGCAACAAGAGTTCTGAGCGTGCAGCCTGCTTTGAAGCATATTCTAAGTAAACACCTTGCTGGTCCTTAAAGAAGTTTGCCATCACACCAGCAGAACACAGTTGATCGCCGCTTGAGTACTTGCCTAGCAGCTCCTTTGCTAGAACATCTTAGTTTTTATGATATTGATTGCTGCCAACACTTATTTTGGGCCAAAGGACATGCCTTTTTGCTGTATCGAATCAAATAAATATGCCTTATCCGGCCAAGAAGGAAACACAATAGCTCCATACGTTGCTGTGCATCTTTCTCAGAATTTTCTTATTATCTGTGCGCAGCTGATATCTAATAATTCCTGTCAATATCATGCCTCGATTCTTCGTAAGAGCTTTTTGCAGCTTACACTCAAAATAAAAAAGCCAAGCGTCTGCTGGATTATAAAGATGTCACTGTATTCCTAGAAGCTACATGGAATTTGGTTTTATTAATAAGCAAGCTAGAGTCACCAAATTTGATGACCAACCTGTGAAAGTTCTCTCCTTCCAACTGAAACCTGATCTTGCATGGTTAGTCATTGTATGAACAACCACCATCCTTGCAGTACATACCACTATCCTGATTAATATTTTTTTTATTTTTACAAAAATCAAACTGCAACAAATAAAAATGCAAGTCAAACGCCTGTCTGCTGTGTGTGTGGGTGGCGAGCCTGCCAACTAAAGCTAGCGAAAACCTTGTTGGCAGCTCAATATAAATTAAAACAGGTGGACAGCAAATGCTCAATTAATAATAAACAAGCTAAAGTCACTAAATTTGGCGAGCCTAAAGTAAACACTTTTACAAAACCTGTGAAAGTTCTCTTCTTCCAACTGAAAACTGATCTTGCATGCTTAGCCATTTTACGCGAATGCGCCTGGAACGCTCAAATTTTTGCAGTGTATCTCACTGTCCTGCTGCTTGACATTTTTTTTTCACAAATCAAACTGCAACAATTAAAAATGCATATCGAATGCCTGTCCGTTGTGTGGGTGGGTGGCAAGGCTGCCAACTAAGCTAGAGAAAACCTTGTTGGCAGCTCAATGTAAATTAAAGCAGGTGGACAACAAATGCTCAACTAACGGTTGACTATCATTTTGATCCGTTGTCTTTTTTTTTAGTGGGTCAACATTGAATGTATAAATAAAGATACAAAAAAAAATTTGTATTTCACTTTTGCTGCTATTTGACCCAGAAGTTTTCTTAAGCAAACAAATCAACTGACAGCTGTGTTGGGTGGCGCATAAATTTGCAACAAACAGGGGCAGGCAGGCAGGCAGTCAGACAAAGCAAAAGAAAATGAAATGTGCTGAAACGGAAGCTGACGCGTAAACGGAACGACGAATAGACGAAGCGTCTGTTGGCCAACAGCCGTATCTATAAGATAATAGTACATAGAAATAATACCACAAACATAAAATGCAAATGCTACTGCCGCGGCTGCTGCTGCTCAAAATAAAACAAAAATTAAGCCGTGAGATTTTTCTTGGTCTAACAATGGCAGCAGAAGATTTGTTTGACCCATTTTGGAACGCTTTGGTTTGGTTGCTTGGCGGCGGCGCATTGTTTTTGTCTGTGACATGTGCATAAAGGTAGCGGCGACGTTGATGGCCACGGCAACTACATTTAAATCTTAATGTTTAATGCAAATGGCTTGCGCTGGAACCATGTCAAAATGTTAAATGCTAAATATTTTTCTATTTTACTCTTGGCTAATTGTTGTGACCTCCTAATTTACTCATGAAGAACAGTCGCTGTGTTGTTTTTGTTTTAATTGCTTGACTGCCCGCGTAACAACAACAACACCAGCTATAAAGAGCGACTTGCTCTATGCCTATGAAAACGGTTCTAACGTTCCGAAGAGGTTGTAATTATATTGCGTCTAACAGTTCTGCTTTATATTTAGTGCAAACGCGTCGGTGTCATAATAACTGTAAGAATTAATGATGTATGGCAACGCTGCTCAGTCATAAGGATAAACGACACACACAAATACATGCATATATTAACGAGTATGTATGTGTTTGGTATATATAATATACATTTACAGATGATTAACAATCAACGGAAATAAACTTGTTTGATTTTTACTTTCGTACTAATAAAAATGAAAGTTTAACCATCACCAATAACTGATTTACTGATCAGCAGGCCGCATTAATTAATCACGCCATCATTATTTCTAAATTTGAATTTACATATGTATACGTAACGGTTCACGCAATCTGCTTAGAATGGCAAAATGGATCGCCCGCGGAAACTTATGCGAATTAGCGAATTAAATAAAACAAACAGTAATCGAAGGGTTTGCTAGCCGACAGTGGAATACTCTGCCGACGCGATAAATGAATTGTCTGCAGTAATGAACTTCAATCATTGAGATTGCTATTAGGACACGCCTTGAGAACTCAAGAACGTGTTTCTATCAATCCATGAACTAGTTAAAAGACTCGTACTGTAGATAAATTAAACGAAAACAAAATGTTTGCTTAGATCCCCAAGGTTACGTCAGCCTTATGAACTGAGGATAGGTCCCTTTAGCTTTCAATCAGTCACCTCTTTTAAATACTTAGAAGTTTTGTTCTCGAGCTCCGGTGACTCGACATGCGCAAATAAAGAGAGAGTCATCGCAGCAAATAGATGTTATTTTTCATATGTACATAAAAGTATTTAAATCTAAACTAATCTTTCGAGCTTTAAAACTGCAGATGTATAAAACGCTCGTGCGACCCACCTTAATACACGTCTGAGAATTAAAAGCTGACTGTAAGCAGTTAGCAGCATTTCACAGATTCTACGAAGAATTTACGGTCCGGTGATAGATGCCAACATCTATAGAATGCGCCATAACTCAGAGCTCGAAGAAGTAATACAATATTGAAACATCTGAGTAAATTTCAGGCAACAAAAATGAAGTACGTACGAAGGGTGGCAGGAAAATCCAGGAGAAATATGGTCAGAAATGAAAGAATACGTTCAGAAGTAGGGCAGAAGAAGTTGATTCTACAAGAAATCGAGGAGAGACAGCTAAAATGGTTCGGACATCTACATCGGATGGACGAGTCAAGAAAAGCCAAAATAAGGCTATAAGAAATAAGAACGGAAGGCAATGCACCGAGAGGAAGACACCGAAAAACTTGGGAAAATCGTATCCAGGATGTGGGAAGCATGAGAGGCAGAACCCTGGCAGAGATGAGAAGAGAGAGCCGCTACCGACCTAAATGGAGTAGATGGATATTCCGAGGGTGCCTCGACGCCTAACAGCAAATGGGGATTGAAGAAGAAGAAGAAACAATCGTGCGCTTTTTCAAGTCCCAGCGCCCACGGTGGATCGAGCATGTACTGCGCAAGGATGATAGCTCCACACTAAAGTTAATCCTGAAAGGGATATTATGGAACGCCAGCAAGTGGGCGACCAAAAACCGTTGGCTGGATGCGGTGTTAGCAGATCTGAGTAAAATTAATGTCCAAAACAACGTTGTTTATTATAATATGGAGGGGCATCATGAAGGAAGCTTTGATCCACCTGCGGTTGTAATGCTATGAATGATGAGTATGACACCCCTCTATTAGTTTGTCAAGTGACGACCCAAGCCGCCAGCTCGCCAACTCATCAAAGAATTTACAAATCCAATCGACTGAAGGAAAAAGCAGAAACGGATAGCAAGAGAGCAAAGATGAAGAAGAAGAGGTAGTTTGGAAATATGCTTGGAGTATCGGCAGATTCAACTGAAATAAAAGGGAAAGCAGATGCGGACAGGTCCTCCGACGTATTTTAGGAATGAACTACGAGCTGTATGAGCCATACGGCGACACTGATCTAGTTTGGCGCTTACAACTACAACGTCTGCGCTGGCTGGGTCATGTTGCACGAATGGATGCTAATGCTCGAGCCAAAAATGTATTCGAGCGGAGATCATTGGAAGTTCGACGACAACAGGGACGCCCGGCTCTGCGATGGGAAGATCAGGCAACGGAGGATCTTCGTAGCCTGGGAATTGCCAATTGGTGTCAGGAAGCACAAGACAGAAACAAGAAAAATAATTTCCGCGGCCAAGACCGATAACTGGTTGTAAAGGCCATAATAGTAGTAGAGGCGGACAGCAAGAAAGGAGCAAAGAAGTTGGACAACTAGGTAGGGTATCGGGTACTAATGAAGAATCTAGTGAATTCTCATATTATCATATCTCTCTCTATGTGAGATTCTGGAACAAGAGAAGAGACTTGGAAAGACTTGGCACGAGGAATATTATTAGTAAGGGATGTCAGATGGGCTTTGCATCGAAAACAACACCCGCTAGTGGAATAAAACTGAAAAAGTGTCTTAACGAATAGAGCTAGATCGAAGCTAATATTTATAGATAAATAAAAGAGGGATGTGCCAACCGTAGTTAGGTAAGATGAAGATGCAGAGTTCGTTGACACTTCTTTTATAGGGTGTGTTAAAATGCCGGAATTGTTGTAACGAGAAACGGTGTCAGATATCAAGCTCTACACTGGAGCTGCGTAAGCATAATTCATATAATTTAGGTGTTGAATATCCGAGTTGACGGAGTTAAATCTCAAGATTAAAAAAGAAAAATGAATGTATGACCCTACCAAGCTTTTTCCTAACGTATTTTATAGAGTTGGCAATGACAGCGAAATTTTCTTCCAGAGAAACGCGCTTACATATCCTAAGGAGATTACGCATCTTTTGGAAAGATTTATTTTCGGTAATTTTTATGTTGTACGGAAGCCAGAAGTTTGTAGGGATAGAACCACATACCGCAATCAATACGTTAGATGACTTGGTCAGATATGAGGATTAAGTCACGATTTAAACAACAAATTTGGAATCTTATAGACGACGTTATCTAATTTTTTACATGAAGAGAAGAAAAATAAACTCCCACCCATTGGCTCCACGGTATAAAAAGAATGAAACGGAAGAGATTGATATAGGGATGTTGTTTCGAGGAGAGGTTAAAATTGTATGCCTATTGGGTCCTTCTCATGTTGAAGTACAAAAGTGGTCCAAACTTTATGCAAATTGCTTATTAAAAGTTTTCATCCGATTCATATAACCGACTCAGATAGCAACTTGACTAGTTAAACTTTACACGCTTTAGAGAACTTCATTTGATTAAGCCCCCATGATTTATCTGCGCGGTAGTCAAACAACAGTCCATATTGAAACTCGAGTCCCTGCATTTCCACCTTGACTAAACGATTTACTAGAGCTAGTACTCACCTGCTCATCTATGGGGCAACCACGTGCATCCAGCAGCTGCTGTGTAGACTCGCCCAAACCGTCTAGAGCGGCACAATCAACAACGCGCACTCCTATGGTGCCTGGAACAATAGCGCGCACAGTAAGCGTTGTGGTCACACCAACCTCAACAGAGCCGGAACCATTAGGACCACCCAATTCCAGCCAAATACGCACGCGTGGCGTATCCATTTGGTGCATGGGCTGTGGAGTGCTAGCTGGCAATACGGACGATACTACAGCGGCCAAAGCCTGCTTTGGTGGTTTCACCTGACGCATGCGTCCATTTCTGAAAGGAAGATTAAGGATTTAGTGGTAATTCAGGGAGTATAACTAGTAGATTTTAGTATTACATTAACTTTCATTAGTTTCTTTTGAACTTGATGATTTGAAGTTATTCCTAGATATCTTTATATAAGCCAAATGGACCAAAGGACTTCCAATTTATTGTAGCTCAAAAATATACAGTTCTTAAGTCAGTGTACCCCCAAATGGTTCAAACACTTTATTGAATCCGGAGCTAACAACCAAATCCGATTTAAAAAATGAAAGACAGATTTTTATCAGCACTTTCTTAGATTCTTTTTAAAATTTCAAGTCTTTAAATGGGTAAATCGGTGACGGGCATTTAGAGCGCTTAGTTCCCAAAAAGTGGAATATGTTATATTTTTGAAATTATACCGATTTTCGTTAAGTGAATGCGATAAAATGCTATAAATAAAATAAAAGAGTAAAGATTCATTTTTTGGGGCCGTGAGATGCGCTATGTTCTTTTCACTAAATAAATTATATTTATTTAACTTCGGTCTGATAATATAGAGTCTCAAAAACAGTTTACAATTAAAAATTTGTAGACCTCGGAAATAAAGGAACTTTATTAATAAAACCATGATTGTTTCAATCTATTTATTATAGTTAATACCAAAGTTTTTGAAAAAATTACAAGAAAGAAAAGGACAAAATTAAAGAAAAGTACTTCCCAAAAAAATGTCGATACTTGTTCTGTTCCTGCGAAGCTCTAAGTAGACTTAAGAAAAAGTAGCTGAGAACCTATTTCCTTCACAAACTAGCAGAGCCACAAACTATATGCCGGAGTGAGACTGCAGGTTATATTGTACCAACGGGCTGTGGCTCCTTCCAAGTCTTGTCACAAGGAAAAAGTGTATTTAGTTATAGATATAAATGTTTTTTTGGACCGATTCGTCCGTCTACCGATTTGAATAAAATTTGGTGCAATGCTTATGACCTATAAAAAGCCTACAAGTGCCAAATTTAAGTTCAATATCTTCACAAACAAACGAAACACAACAAATTTTGTTCAAAAATCTATTTTTTGGAAGATTGGCCCTACGGGAGCTACATGATATAGTAAACCGATTTTGTTCAAACTTGATACAATGCTTGGGTACTCTAAAAAACTTCTAAATGCCAAATCTGGTTACGATATCTTTATTAAAAATCGAAATATAGCGAATTTTGTATAAAAATGTTATTTTGGCCGATTGGTCCTATGGGAGCTATATGATATAGTGAACCGATCTTGATCAAATTGGGTACAGTGCATGCGAACTATAAAAAACTTTTGAATCTTAAATTTGGTTACGATATCTTCATAAACAAACGAATTATTTATCTAAAACTTTTATTTTTTCCCGAGGTCGTCTGAAACACCCCTATGGGAGCTAATTTAACCTCGATATCAAAAAAATAAAATAATATTGTCTTCTATGGAATAATATGGGATATAATGTGAAAGTTTGGTTACTCTTGCTCTTACCATCTCTGAGATCAAGGCGTTCAAACGGACAGACAGACGGACATGGGTATATCGACTTCTCTAGTCCCCTGATAATATATAAATATTTACGAACATGCTAAGCAAGGAATTTTGCCCTAAACCCGATTTGATTGATGATCGTTTCTATGGGAGCTATATGACATAGTCAACCGATTTCGAGGTCCTCTAAAGCATCCTCTGATTATGACCTCAATAGTCAAAAAATAAAATAAACTTATCTCCTATGGAATAATAGAAGATCTAATCAGAATGTTTGGTTGCTCTAGCACTCTCCATCTCTGAGATCTAGGTATCGGACATCCATATACCGAATTCTCTAATCACTACTTTGGAAGCTTTGGAAGATCTCCAATGTATTCGTCGGTATGCTACATAAATTTCCAACTTGCATAAACCATATATGTATACCCTTTATACCAAAAGGTATAGGGTATTATTTCTAGACTTAAGTGGCCTTAAATATTCAAATTCTTTACGACTTTATGGAAACCTACAATACCTTTCCGCCTACAAAGTTAGAGCTTGAGGCATACAATACAAACAGGATTAAAATAAAGATAAAGGGAGCTTACAAGGCTATATGTTAGGGGTTAACCCATTGCTTCCAAGCTCTACATCAATGTGCTACAAAATATATTTGTATTAACAATCCCACTCACCTTTCTCGTTTCACTAGCGGCACGGACATGCCCATGGCTTTGGCGGGCAGCACACAACGCACTGTTCTCAATATATCCGTACTTTGGCGCAGCTTCTGCTCCATTTGTAGCATTATGCGCACGGTATACTCCATACTGCCATTCGGCATAGGCTCAGCACGCACGCCACAGCCCGATGTGGGCACACGTAGTGTCACCTGCATATCATCCTGACCACGTGCACGACACTCCAAGGGAAAATCTTTAGCATAGAGCAGACCACGAAAGGCGCGACTCAATGTCAGCTGCATGTCCATTAGCTCCCGCGTGCAGTTAACCTGCACTGTCTGGATTTGCATGGACGCCTTTGCGGCACTATTAAATGGTAGCTGCTGTTGGCCCGTGGTAATTGCTGGCGTAGCCGCGGCGGCAGCAGTTAAGAGCATGCCCATTCCTATTGCTGCTGTGGTTTTTGCTGAGAATAGAAAGGGGGGAGCTGGCATTGTTATAGCTGCCACTGCGGCGGCTGCCACTGCTCTGGTTGCCCAAGAAGCATGACATACAAATTGCTGTCGATACAGCAGGCAGATAAGAGCAACGCCGGCTAAAGCCAGGCGACGACTTTGCCGGCAGAAGAACATGTTTCCGATTTCCCGTTTGCCGGCTGTCGTCGTCAGTCTTCTGAATTCCGTCTGCTGTCTGATGTGTCGTCTGTGTCTGTGTAACCGCAAAAGATGCCACTTGCTCGTTGTTGTGGGACAACACCTGCTGCCAAGTCGTTTGCTGCGTAGCGGGCGTTGGTGCGGGCGTGTAATATGTAGCCTTAATAGGTTTGTCTTGGCTATTGGAATTCTTTGGCTAGGCAAATCCAGTGTGCTTTGAAAGCCTCTTTTTTTTTTAGTGACGCAGCAACTGCAAAATGTTGCAAGAGTAATAAAGTGTGTAAGATTTTTGAAATTCTGTTTAGAGTCTTTCGATTTTCTTAAATAGTATGAAATAATGTTGGAAACTCGTCTCAGTACAAGGCGCAACTTAATTGTTCAACATCGTTTAAAGCTATTTAAGTTGGGTGGGGGCCATTTATATAGAGTTTGGACGGCTTAATGGGATTGCGTAACAAGTGCAGTTGAAGTTACGCCGAAAGTGTCTAGGCATGGACGCATGGATCTCAGGTTGACGTTCCTTGATTTCCAGCAGCCCGATTCTCTAGGCATCACCAATAATGAAGCTGGCTCGGCACAAGTCCCTCGCAATCAAAACTAAACTTGACCCACTTAAGTTTGCATTCTCATTTAAATCAGGGACAACGGCAGGCCGCCACTCATAAAGATATGACCAGCAATTGGTCAAATAGACAGATGCACATAATAATATAAGCAAACAGATTTGCGTAATTTTTTTGTATTTGACTTTTTAGAGCTCTACCCATCTTGGATCATTTATTTGTTTAATGATATTGTTGTTTGCACTTTTGTTTGTAGTCTTGATGTTTATTTGTTTATTTTATGCGTTTTGGGGCTTTGATTTGATGTTGCGTAGATTTGATCATTGATTTGTGTTGCTTGTATTGTTAACAATTGACAAACTTTCAAATATTTGGCTAGTAATGAAAACCATTTAAGACACAATGTAAACAAAAAAGGCCACATTTGCAGTACTTAGTTATAACAATATTGTTTAATTAATATTACAGCACTTTTTTTTATTATTAGTTATTAATGCGCACATATTGCAATCTAATAAAATTTTATTATTACCTTGCACAATATAATAGCAATTTCAATTACCAGAAAACCACAAAATTACACTATGATGTGCTATGTACTAGCATATGCAACTGCACATCACAAAAAAAAAAAAAAAACACAAGACGCAATCTTCTTCACAATTTTGTGGCAAACGCACGTTGCCAAATGTCCAAATCAAATAAGCCTCGAACACAAACGCCGCAAAGAAGCTAAGGTGACCGACTAAGACAAGACGCCGACGCAGACGACTAGCTAGTAACGCATGCGAGCTGTGATTTAGCGTAAAACGCGCCAAAACATAAATATTTAAAAGCGTGAGCTGCCAACTTGCTTTACAGCGCAAGACTCTGCATTCGATGTTTTTATCGTTTGCGCAATTATTTGCTTTATAAAAATACTTTAGCAACTAGCTAAGCTTATTTATTTTTTTTTATCTTTATCTTTATTGGAATAATATTATTAAAAAACAATGAAGTAATTTATACAAATAAGTGTTTAGGAGTTTTATCCCTGTTCAACTATAATATAACAATAATTATGAAATTAAATCTAAATACATATATACAAAAATCATTGTGGAGGAAAAATGCCAAAAAAACCCATATGAACTAAAACTTAAAAACTAACATCCTAGAAGCGGGGAGCAAGCTCCCGGATATGATCAAATTCTGATGTTAAACATCTATCATTAAATTTATGAGTAGCTTTATCTATTGTGTCCCTAACCAGATCAACATTAGCTAAACTGTGTAATCTTTGTGTTGAATAATACCTGGGCAAATTGTGCACTGTTTTAAGATCTTGTTCTGAGAAACTTGCAGTTTTTTAACATGACTATTTGCAGTTTGTCCCCACGCTGGAGAGCCGTAATAAATACATGCGAAGAAGATTAATTTCATGATAAGTGTTTTATTATCTAAGCTTAGGAGGGAATTTCGGTTAAGGAATGGGTAAAGTGCTCTAGAAAGAATGTTGATCTTATTGGTTATATAAGATACGCATTCCTTAAAAGTTAGATTAGTATCAAGAACAATGCCTAAGTATTTAATTTTTTGTTCCCAATTTATACTTTCATTATTAAAAGTTAAAAAAGACAGAGGTAGATTTTTCTTTTTCTGTTAAAGTAAATAGCCTAAACTTATTTAAACACAATAAATAATTATTTTCCTTTTATTTTTAACTTATACTGCATAATTATTTTTTAATAATTCTAAGCCACTTTTAGAAATTTTAAAGACTAAATAATGCTTGCCAGTGTTCTTGTTATAAAAAATCCCATATCTTCACTGCCAATGCCCAGGCCAACAATAATTCTCAAAATTTTATATCTAATGAGCACTTAACTGCCAATATGTTGTTAACCAAATTTTTAATAAACCAAACAAAGCATAAAATATGCGCTGCTTTAAAGTTACGCTCATCGTTTAGTAAGCGTGAGTGCAAATTTACTATCGATGAGGCACGAACAATTTCAATATTATCGTCGAAAGAACATATATCGACATTTGCACCGATAGCATTCTAGCAATAGTGAGCACCACAAACACGGTTTAACTTTTGGCAAAATAGTTGCCTCTTATTCTTTTTACATATAATTTACGAATATATTGCACACAAATAACGCCTGAAGTAAGTCTAAAGTATGTCAGACATCGTTGAATATGTTTTACCAAAAAGCGAGTACAACGATGATGATGAATTTGTCACTGGCGACGACGACGCTGGCAGCGGCAGAAACAATCATTGCTATGTTGTTGTTTTGGATACAGATGACAACGTCATGTCTACAACACTCGACGACTTGCAACAAAATCACAACCAAGAGTATTTTATAATTAATGAAAACATCATCGATGGCGAATCACTTGTGAATGAGTCTGATTTACAACAACCACTTGGTGCCGCCGATGGCGAACTGCAAAACGCCATACATCGAGTGCCAAAAGAAGAGTTTTTCTTGGAGGAGCAACACATACAGAACATCGATAATCTTGTCGAGGAAGATTTTGAAGATGTTGACGAAGAGCAACATAAATATACATATTCTAGTTCACCAACGCCAGCGTTAGAAGCACCGCCGTCGCCGCTGTCACCACCACCACTGTCACCGCCACCGCTGTCACCGCCACCGTTGTCACCGCCACCGCTGTCACCGCTGCTGCCACCAGCACCAGCGTCACAATCAAAAGCGTTGGTTCCTCAAGCAAAAAACTGTTTTCAAAATCTCACACGTGCTCAGCTGCAGCAGCACTACGATAATGAGTACGCTGCTATGCATCATAGTGATAATGAGCCTGTGGTTGATGTCAAACCTAGCGACAAAATGCTGGATGAATTTAAGGGACCACGCCGCTATTTGTTGTTCGATGAGTTGGTTGCCACCATTGTGGACTTTGATGAGGACAACACACCTATTGTGGAATTCTCCTTGATAAGCAGCGCGCAGGACGAGAAGCTGCCTGTCGAGTGTGGCATTTGTCCAGATGTTATGCACAAGGCAAAACTCTCAAAGCATCAAAAAACACATTTAGTACCTGGCTCAAATCGCTATGCCTGCATCTACTGTGCAGAAACATATCGTGACTGCAAATATTTGGCTGGGCATGCACGTCGTCATATGGGTATACGTCCGTACGTATGCGAGCTGTGTAAATTGTATTTCTCCACCAAGCAGGATTTGCGCGTGCACAATCAGCGCCGTCATCAGAAGAGGGAGCACATTTGTGAGATGTGTGGCAAAACATTTGCACAGAACACACAGCTCAAACGTCATCGTGAGGCCACGCATGAGAAGAAGCGTCGTTTTCCTTGTTTAATCTGCCAGAAAGCCTATTACAAAAACTTTTCTCTGCAAGAGCATGTACGCAATGTGCATAAGGGTGAGCGTCGCATGTTGACATGTCCATTTTGCAGCATGCAGTGCCGTGATGCGCATAAAATGGCGCGCCATCGCAAGGAGATGCATTTAAATCAGGATTCGTATGTATGCTATTTGTGCAAGGAGGAGTTTACAGACATTAACTACTTTGATGCACACAAGCGTTCCATACAATGTCGCAGCAACACACAGCGTCTCCTGCATAAAGATCAATTGGAAAAGCTTGATGGTGCATTGGAGGGCTTGCAGGAAGAGCACGACAATGCGGATGACATGTTCGAGGACGAATATGACGAGGACGCTGGCTTACTGGTTGAAGCTGATGCCAATAACGAACACGATAATGATGAAGAAGAGCACACAGATATTGACAATACCGACTACCTGCCCAATGCCGACCAGGCACATCTGCAATTTGTTGAGGTTAATCAGCATGACGGCTATGATGAGTGCTTTCTGGTCGAAAATGCAGCTGTGGAGGAGAATGAATCGCTGCTTGATGAAGATCAGTATATTGAGGCCATCGACATGCAGCAGAGTTTCCATCCGCATCATTACGAACAGCAGCAGCAGCAACCACAAACCAGCCAAGAATATAATGAGGATTTAATTTATGAAATAACATTAGAGTCGGAGGACAACTGAGTGTCGGAGATTTGATTTTTTTTTTTACAATATAGGAAACCAATTGTATATACAAAAAAAAACAGCTGTAAGTAAGATTACGAAAGCTTAACTTATATAGACTACATAGCAAGTAGCAAAAATTTGAAAATTTACCAGACGGGTAAGTTTTCAAATAAAATTGTAAAAAATTTCCAAAAGCGATTCTCAAAAGACGAATCGATTGAAGCAAATTGTTCTTAACTTTTTATAACAAGTTAGTTATGAAACAAAATTGTATAATTTATATAACGTAAACAAAATATTCTGTACAGAAGATATGTTTAATTTAATATGTCAATGACGAATTATTTTACTTAAGAACTTCTTTATACACAAAAAAAATATCACTCATGGAAGTGCAGCGTAGAGCTAAACAAAAACAAATCATAACTTATTTTAAACAAATTTTTTGATATGTTAAAAAAATATGGCAAGCAGGCGCGCAAGCTGTTAAGGAATCCCATACCAATAGGGTTATGTAAAGATGTAAAACTCAACAAATCTGTACATTTAATTAATCCAACAAATTACTTAATATAGCCTGCGCGCCTGCTTTCAAATATTTTTTATTCTATGTTGTAAAATTGTAAAACTAATTTGGATATTTATGTGCAATGTTCATGTGGCATAAAAAATAAGTTATGAAAATAAAAATGTTCGAATCAAACGTATAAAAGTAAAATGTGACGTTATTCCAAAATTAAACGTTTATACAGTAAGACACTAAAGATGTATTTTGTAAAATGAACATTGTTTAAAAGCAAAGAAGCTTTTAACAATTATATTTACTAATTGATATAATTTAGAATAAACTATATCAAAATAAACGAATGAGAATAAACAAAATTTTTTTAAACCAATTAACGAGGCGCATATTTTGATTAGATCGAAAGATACAAGCACTTGGATATTTGGGCGTATATACCAAATATTCAAAAGTTAGGTTAGGTTACAGTGGATGGTCCCTGGGGAAACGCGCAACACTACATAAAAAAAATAAATGTAGTGGAATTAATTTTGTATTTTTACAGCACTAATGCAATGGAGTTCGCTAATGCAATGGAGTGCCCTAATGCAACAGAGTTCCTCACAAATAAAATATGTATGTATGACCTTGTTTGTCCACAATACTCCTACGAAATTTTTTTAAGGGGTTAGTGCAACGTTGCACCTGCTGAAGAGCATCTGTTCCTCTGCGCTACTCAGATGAAATCAACTACCATTTGCATCCAGCAATAAGGCGAAGTTGACTTGACAGCGGTACCCCTAGAATAGCTCCAAGTAGGCGCTATGACCTGCTGGTGGGTCAACCGTTTCAGCACCAATAAAGTCGACCCCTTTTTTTTACTAGGAATGTGTCCGCTCATGAAAATATACGAGCTGCTTGATAGGATTTAGAATAAGAAATCCATCAGACATTTTAAGGACTTCATGGCAGAAAGGTGTATTGTTTAAATGCAGTTCCCTCTATAACTTCTGTTGTTGGCAGCACTTTTTATAAATTTTTTGGAACTGGCTGAAAACATGGTGCTGGATTTGTTGCAGGGTGATATTTTTAGATGGTTAATTATAATAACAAGCTCCAACATGATATTATGTTGAGTTTTTACTCTCAAATAATTGTCCAGGAGCTACTTCTAACTGGCTTATACAACCCTAACGAGTCTTGGCCTGGTAAAACATTTCTCTCGAGGCATTTTTGTAACACCAAGAGCTGCAGACACTTGCTACTAAAAACGCAGTTGTGGTCTTCCTCTTCAGCACTGACCGTCAACTAGTGCAACCAACAAATTACGAGCTGAAGTTTCCATATGCGTACATGATCCAGCCGGCAATGTATGGTGTGAGTGCCACTTAGCTATCTAGATTAATAACCTCTCAATCATAACAAGACAGTCCTTGTATGGTATTCTTTGCGTGATTAATATATTATATATAATTCCCTGACTGACCACTGGAAGGGGCATGGGGATCTTTATAACTGTTCGAACAGAACAGGGATCTACAATTTATAGCCGAATCCGATTGGCGATGTCTTTAATAGAGACTTTCTTATTTATTTATCATTATTTTCTGTACATTTTTTTTTATTTCATTACAGTCGATATGGGCAGGTGAAAGTCCTCCAGCTGAACCTTTCAAGAGGGTGCTGGGGAATGGACTGGCTCAAGTACCAGAGTCAGGCACTTGTCCTACCGCGACGGTCTAGCCGAGGCAACAGCGCATCACTATCCGGATTTCCAACTCTGATGCTGCTACGTTGCTGCCATGACCAGAGGTGCCTGGCAGCAGGCATAAAATGCTATGGGGTGGTTCCCAAGAACAAAATGCAACCAAACCCCCGCGCGCTGGAGTCCTCTAAGGAAGCAACTCGAGCTGGGATGTCAGCCCAAACGTCGGTGAAAAGCGTGACTGCTACCGGTTGACATGGAGTGAATAATACCCCTCTACGTGTCGCTAGCGGCAACACCTCTGTACTGGTTGGAGCAGGCCAGCACAGTTGTACATCTACTGCCACAAAGAGAACGGTACGCGATGCCAAATTGTGGCGCGGTTCTGCAGTCCTTGGATACTCAGACTGCGAACTACAAGGGTAATGCAGGAAGTGTAGGAAAACAGAGGCCAAAGAGACTCTGTAGCGCGTCATCTGCCGCCGCCCCACCTTATGCGCATCAACTTAAATATATAGGAAAATTCTGGTTTACCTCACTGGAAAAGGCAGCCGACAGGGCAACTCAAAAACTATTGGCGTAGATTGTACACCAGCCGCATCCTCCGGACTATGCAGTCTATGTGTTTCTCCCCCCAGGGGTCAAGCGGTGTAACCTAGCCTAACCAATGGTCGATGAGTTTGTGAAGAAGTCACCACAGTTACACAAATCGCTGCAGTTTTGTTATCCTTGACCAAGGCCATGGATGGTTACACTTGTATGCACATGCGCAGCTTGAAGAAGGGCAACCTTTCAGCATTTATCTTGTCAAATTGGAGCTTGATATATGTATCTTCCATGCCAAGTTGCTAACAATACTGGCTGATTTTTGGTATACTTCGAGGATAACTTTTTCTTGTGCATGTTGGGAGTAAAAGCCGTGTACCTTCCTCAGCCAAAGCGGCTGATTCTACGTATTTGTCGGAGTCCAAGCTTTTCAGTCGGTTCAACTGGTTGGTTCTATTGCTTCTTAATTGTTTATGCTCCAGTCATTTTGCCATTAACTGATCCAGGTCTAATGTTTTTCTAAGTTCAACTGATCCTATATATGCCTTGGAGTCCAAGTTTTTCAGTCGTTCCAACAGGTTGATTCAATTGCTTCTTAATCCCTTTAAGCTGCAGTCATCAACTGACTTGCCATTTATTGCTCCATGTCGTAAGTTTTTCTTAATAAATAGCTTTGGTTCAACTTGTGGCAAATTGATTTGCTGAGCATAATGGTTATTGAGGCATATTCCTAGGGATTGTTGCGTTTTTGGATGGATAGGGAGCAACTGAAATGTCAAGTTGGGTTATTCCAGTCTACAGACGTTCTTACGGGTGAACTGATCTAGATCAATATATTGGTGTTAACTTGTAGTTTGCCCCCAAAGATTACGCGATTACCATTGCTTAAGCTAATAATGAAAAAAAGGCAAATTTAAAAGTGTCTGAATAGTTGTTGTAGCTGGTCTCACTTATTGATAAATGTGATTGATTAGTATCTTACTGTGCATCCAATATATTGTAGATTACACTTTGACGCCTTAACTTGCAATGCAAGTTATTTCCAGTGGATTTTGCACCTGAACAACGGCCACTAAGTGAGTGATCATAAACTAATAGCATGAGCGTTTAAGTTGTAAACAAAAGCGACAACAATTAAATTGAGCAACAATTTATTAATGAAGGCGTACGAGGGCAGGTTGACAGCTAAGCGGTTGAAAATTTTTCGAAAGAAATTTGATTTTATTAAGCATAATAAGACGGCCATATTATTTAAAGAAAATCTTTTTTTGTCAAAAATAAGGCGTTAGGAATTAATTAATTTATTTTTGTATATATTAATTTTTTTAATTCAACAATTTTTTAATTATATGTATATATATATTGTGTCGAGGAGTTGTGTTCTTGGAATCAATTGCAACACATACAGCGAACATATAGACAAGGAACAAAAGTTCCATTGATTTATTAATGAGTAAGAGGGATGGCAAGCATGCGAAGTCCGCCGTTTTTGGATAGTTGATGAGTGTGCAAAAGTCTTATTGATTTATGTATGAGTAAGAGGGATGGCAAGCATGCGAAGTCCGCCGTTTTTGGATAGTTGATGAGTGTGCAAAATTCCCATTGATATATGAATGAGTAAGAGGGATGGCAAGCATGCACATTGGTCTAATAGAACTATTCCAGCCAAACATATAAAACATAATACTGAGACTTTTATTTAACAATTCTTCTGGAGCTATCATTTATTGTATAAACAAAAAATAATTTGCAACACATACAGCGAACATATGAACAAGGAACAAAAGTAACTTTGATGTTTGAATGAGTAAGAGGGATGGCAAGCATGCAAATTGGTCTAACGGAACAATTCCAGCTAATTTCCATTGATGTATGAATGAGTAAAAGGGATGGCAAGCATGCACATTGCTCTGACAGAACTATACCAGCCAATTTCTTTGTAGTTTTGCACTAGTTGCCTTGTGCCTTTGTTCACACGTGGTCCGACATTTTTGGATAGTTGACGAGTGTGCGCTTGCGCGTAAGTATATAAAATATAATACTGAGACTTTTATTTAACAATTTTTCTGGAGTTATCATTTAGTATATAAACAAAAATTACTTTGCTCAGTAAACGTATTAGGTTCGACGGCTCTGTTCATCACATAGATTAATACAATAACCTTTCCAAGCAATACATTTTTTCTTAAGAATTTTTGCAACGTTCCAAGCTAAAAACTCTCAGCCAGCCCTCGCATTAGTTATATTGGTATATACTTGTACGCCACTTAGTATATTGCCCAGACATTTATTGACGGCGGCATCGAGTGTTTTACGATAAAAAGAAAATAGCGACTGCCCAAAAAACTAAAACTGCCTAACTGCTTGTATTACTTACATATATTTATATGCATATAAATGTATGTAGTACATATGTACATACATATATATTGTGACTGTTTATAAATTTTTTGCAGTTAAGACGCAACGTAATCTAATCGTTACGGCATTTCCAGTGTGTGCCCGCCCAAGTTACGCTCGTCATTTAATGTTGTCCAAAAGTATACACAAACTTGGTCGACACTTGGGGGCAACTATTTCATAAACATGATGGGAGCACAACGCAGCCTTGCTGCGGCGGATACGGAATTTGTATCCATTGCAGTTGCTGAGCAGGAAGCTGCAGCGCTGCAGACGACAGCCGACAAGCTAGATTTAGTGGATTATACTGGTTGTCTGGAGGATATGGATCTGTTTAAGCAACTAGGCAATCTAGATGTTGCAGAAAATAATGTTGATAATAGTCTGTTGGATTTTTGTGCGGAGTCAAGCAAGGACTATGACCTAGTAGAGCTGGTTAACGAAGTGAGTATGCGGCATAAAACAAATAATTAGTTTTGCAACACTTAACGATAACGATATTTAAATATAAATTGTTTTTAATTGCTAAACAACAAATTGTATGCTACAGGCCTTGACTGATAATATGAAAATTCCAACACCTGCTGCTACCACACCTCCTGCTCAAACATCCAGCAAAAAGCGCCGCGAGGACACGCCGGATCGACACACCTGTGATGTTTGCCAGCGCTATTTTCGTGAGTCCTACAACCTGCGCATACACAAAATGACGCACACGGATGAAAAGCCGTTTGTTTGCGACAACTGCGGCAAGGGATTTCGCCAATTGAACAAATTACGCATACACTATGTTACACACACCAATGCCAAGCCCTTTGAATGCGACATCTGTGGCAAGGGCTTTCGTTATGCCAACTATTTGAGTGTACATCGACGTCTGCACACGGGCGAAAAGCCCTATGCCTGCGCTGAATGCGGCAGCGCCTTTCATTCCATACATGCACGGCGTGTGCATATGAAGAAGCGGCATGCCGCCGAGGTGGACAAGGCGGTGGAAAATGCTTTTAGCGGCGCCCAGGCGGGCCTTAGTAGCGCCACCTCCACGCTTAGCTACACCTGCCCGATTTGTAGCAGAATACTGACTGATCAATGTTATTTAAATACGCATCTGAAGCGTCATTATAATCAGCGAGATTTTCCGTGCAGTTTGTGTGAGAAGCGTTTCTTTAGTTCATCCGAGCTGAAGCATCATCAGATTGCGCACAGTATGCTGCGTCCCTTTAAGTGTGACATTTGTGAATTAAGTTTTTTGCGCAAGTCGAATTATAAACAGCATTTGAAAATACATGAACGCTAAGAGAAGAATGACTTTTTTGTTTAAATATAAATGTTTATTTAAATAAATATGTATGTAAGTTTCATATATGTATGCTTGTATTATATGTATGTATACTACGTACATTTATACTTTTCATTTATAAGTATTTATTTGTATTGTTTTTGTTGGTTTTGTTTATATCAGAGGCATATGCAGGCGAATCGAAGGCTGCGGGCGAACATGTTCAACATGTTGCAGTAAAATTGTAATGTAGATCTTGCAACAACGCAGCTACCGCCTGCACACGCCTCGGATTTGTATACATCAAATTTTGTTTAGCATTGGTTTTTTTCTTGCTCTTTTTGTTCTTGCTTCATATGCTAATGCGTGCTAAGCGTTACTTAAAACTGCAGGTATGTATTGATTTATATATATATGTATGTACTATATATATATAATTTTTTTTTTGACGAAACATAAATTCAAACAAAATTTGAAAAAAACATTTAAAAGCTTAACTTGCAACAACTTGGCTTAAATACGGTCACACTGCCAGCTACCGTTAGCCATTGCCATTGCCATTCACAAAAAAGTTTGACATTTACATAAAAAGAACAAAAATTGCTTTAATTTGATTTTGGTTGTGCAGCTAAATGTATTTAACAAATAAATAATAATTATTTAATGCTTGCTGTGTGTTGCTAGACTTATACATATATATTGTGCAAAAAAATACATGACACACAAGCTGTTATACATAGTAATTATTATATTTGGTTGTAACAAAATTGAAAACTGCATTTTACAAAAGAAAAAATGAACTAAAAAAATTATATAAAAAAAAGTGCAAGCACTTTTATAATCACGCATATTTATTTATATGTAAATATGTCTAAGACAAACTATTTAATTTAACTTAGCGCTTAAGTCTAAACCCAAGAAAATTGTAACGCCTTAAGCGTTTTTTTTTATATTTGTAAATACAGCTTAGAAAGAGTTTTGCCAACTTTTAAAATATATATATATATATATTTTTTTTTATATTTAAACACATACGTAAATACTCAGACACAGTAATCAAGCGAAATTACTAACGTTTAACGACGACATTCATAAGCAAGATTTGGATGTGTGTAAAAAATGTTTATGCCTTTTTTTACGTTTTGGTTTGTGTGTATTTATAAGCTTCCAGCTTTTTTAATCCCAGTTTTGTGTTTTTTATCTTGTTCCTTGCTATGCTCAATCTTAGATAATGTTTTCCAAATCACCATATTTTTACGTTTTGTTTATTTCACAAAGAGTTCACACATGAACAAATTTGAATTTTGTGCATATTTTAATTATGCAAAACAATTATATGTATTACATAAAAATCTTATGTCTACATAAGTATAATATTACAGCAAAATTTTATTAAGAGTTCAAATTCTTGGATTTTTTTTTTTTTTTTGTTTACCTTTTAGAGTAGACGCTTATAAATGTAAATGCAACAAATATAGAATTTCCAGACATAGACGTTAAATAATATGGTCACATTAATTGATTAATAAAGAAAAAATGTGAATCACTGGACAAAAATGTTGTAGAAATTCCAAACAGAACCAGTCTGTGTGTCAAATTTCTACCAGTTGGCTTACAAGCTTCTCTAATAATCATAATAATGATTTTACAAATGAATTTTTTAAATACATTTAACAACATTTTAGCGACTCGGCTTAGGCATACTTTTAGAATTCAAAAAAGTAAAGTACTTTGGCGACTCTTAGGCTTAAACAATTGAAAAAAAAAACAGATTTAAGCTGCCTTTAAAATAATATAGAAAATAATCGTTTGCTTCGAATTTATAAGCGTCTACTGCATATATCTTTTCTTTCTACAATCGAATTCTTCTTCTTCCTCTTGCAGCTTTTTTTTTATTGTTTTTTGACTCTTTTTGAACACAAAATAGTGCTGCATTTATATTTTAATCGAATAGAAAACTTAACATTTTTGTTTCTTCGATAATCTTGGTTTTTCCGGCTGCATTCCTACACACTAAAATTCTAAAATTTTAACGCAAAATACATCATTATTTTATGCGATTTTGTTTATATACCCTATATATATATATATATTGATGTACATGCATAAACACATATGTAATTCTCTTTGTATGTATATAGATATATATATATATATTTCTGCCTGCATCTTTCGCCGAAATTTATTTTTTATGTGCTCTCAGAAATTTAATTTGGTTTTATTTTTTGTTTTACACTCTCTCACTTATTTTTTTTTCAATTGCTGTTTTTTAAAGTGTTTCTATAAAAAAAAAAATGTGTATGTCTTTTTATGTCCTATATGTCTACTCTGTTGTCTTAACTGGCCATAGATCATCATCACCCATCTGTTTCGGCATTTTTAGGACATGGAGCTGCAGGGTAAACGCGGTGATCCCATTTGTGTTAGCACACGATCAAGCCACTGCAGTGGTCCATTCAAGTGCAGCTCGATCCAGCAGGGTGTTGAGGTCACAGTCTGACGACGATATTCAGCACCCCAACCCTTGACAAAGGACATGCGTATGGTGCACATGCGCGTCAGCTGATAAACGGCCTCAAATCCCTGCGAAACTGACTGGCTGAGCAGCGCTGCAAACTCCTGATTGTTGAAGATCTTTAGATTACAGCCGGGCGGTATTTTGCATACGGTGGCCGGATGCCAGCCATAGCGCTGATTACAGTTGGGACTCTGCACGAATATGGACGAGTCGCTGAGACATTCGGCAAAGACCTCACCGCCTATATAATACAGACGCACGCCCTTGCCAATGTGGCGACGTGTTTGCTCAACGACTTCATTGCGATTGACATTGGATAAGAGGCCCAGGCAAAAGCGTTCCGAATTGGAAGGATCGGTAAAGCCATCCACGGTAATGGAAGGCTGCGAGGCGTGAAAAGTTTCACCGACGCGCGTATTTAGCTCGTAATAAGAAATGGAGCACCAAAAAGCGGGCTCATGATACATCACTGGAGCGGCATCTGCTGGCGGCGTTAGCCTAGACATATTCATATTATCATTGGGATCAATAGGATCGCCATCTTCGCTCATATAGCCGGGCGGCGGTGTGCCCGTATTGGGAATGCTGCTGCCCACACTGAGCACGCTCGATTGCGAATCCATGTTGCAGATGCCCGATGGCAGATTTTGACCGACGCTGTTAAACGATATGGGCGAATGTTGTTGCTGCTGTTGCTGTTGTTGTTGCTGCTGCTGCTGATACGATCCAGCTGTGCTGGAAGTTGCAGTAGCGTTGTGGCTATTACTGCGACTGCTGCTAGTACTGCCACCCAATTCCATATACTGTGGCGGGCTAACCGAAGCGCTGCGTATTATTGCAGCATTGTATTCGGTATTATTTGGTATTTGATGCGTATGATTGTCCAGCGGATAGTCGACAATGGAGTCGGGTGGCGTGGGCAATGATTTGGGCACTAAAATTGACAGCTCAATCTTTTTGTAATGATACGGATTAATGCAGATCTCGTCTTTGCGCAAATGAAATGCGTATTCACAGTGATCCAATGGCTTTAATTCATTTTGAGATTGCAAATCCGGCCAGCGCCAAAGCCGGCAATAGATGACGTGTGGTAAGCCCTTGCGTAGACTTTCGCCGGTCGCCGCTGGCTTGAGGCGCGGCACAGTCACGCAACGTGTATTGCAGTTTTGTGTGGAGATGGCACGTTCAAGCTCCTCCAATTGTGAGTTTTTTTTGATTTTCTTAACCAAATTTTTAACCGCCTTCTCGGACCACTTGCCCTCAACGGTATTATCCTCGTTGCCCTTTTTGAGTGCTAACAAACGTTTGACCACTTGCGGAGTGAATGGCAACATCTCACGAATGGTGGACACAAATCCACGACGCCGTACGTAAGCACACGCAAAGACACCAAGCTAAACGCTTACAGACGCCTTCAGCTCGTTTCCAAATGTGTGTTGTGTGTGGTGTAAATGCAACAAAGGCTGGAGGTGAAGCCCGCCGAGCAGCAATATTTTGTTGCAATAATTGGTTTAAGGAAGACTGTTGTTGTGCTGTTGTTGTTGTTGGTTTGACTCGACTGTTGTTTATTGTTGGAATGCGCTGTCAGCGTTTCTAAAAATTTATATATTGTTAGTTTTTTGTGTGCTAAAATAATTAAATGTTGATAATTGGCATGCATATGTGTGTGTGCGTGTGTGTGTGCGTGTGTAGATTGGCTGGATCTGATTGCGCGTGTGTCTGAGCTTGTTTTATTATGCGTTGCAGACCAGCAGCTAAAACGTGGTCATGTAATCTACTGATTTGTTTTGTATATGTTAAATCAAAATTCAATTGTTATCACATATGTACAAATATACATATGTATGTTTTTGACGCTTTAGATCATGTAAATACAAGCAGCTGCAGAAAAAAAAAAGCTTTTGCCAATAGTTGTACGTACATACATATGTACATATGTAGGTGCTAAAGTGTGTACACACCTTGCCCTATACGTGTGCAAATGTGATAACAATAAAACATGTTTACTGCTTACAGCATGAATGTATGCGTGTGTTTGTGTGTGCGTGTTGTATGTGGTATACATGTATTTTACCTGTATAACAGTTTGGACATGTAAACAGCAGCGCCAAGCTGACTCTCTTTATGCCGGCACTTGTTCTTGTTAGAGTTCTTAGGGGACAGCAACAACAACAACAAAAACACACACTCACCGTCAGACGGTGCACTTGTTTTGCTTTTTGAGTTTCTTTTTTTTATATTGCAATTGCAATTGGCTTTTGCTTTCTTGTATGTTGTTGTTGGTTGGTTGGCGTTGACGGCGGCTGCACCGGAACCGGGCGCGTATGTAACGTTTATGCTGGCTTGTTGTTGGTGTTACTGAAGTGGGGGTTCGGCGATGATTGCAATTTGTATATGTCTGGCACACACACACACAGACACACGCTCGCCTGCTAGCTCTGTACAAGCCAGAAAGTGATAGCTAGACACACACAAGCAGAGACACACACTCACACACTCGTCACCGACGTCGTTGTCTGCTGCTGCCGCGGCTGTCGCTGCTGACCTTTCGCACTTTATGGATACTTTTCTAGTCCCTCTCCACCAGCTGTTTTTAAACTAAAAGATACGTCTGCAGCTTGCGTTGCGTTGCGTCTTGCCACTGTTGCTTAAAATTTGTTTGCTTGTATTTGCACAGAATTTTACGTTGGTGTATTGCGCGTCTGGGCCTGGTCTATTCCAAAAAACCACACCGTTAACAGCGTCGTCGCCTGTGTCTGTGTGTCTGCGTTTGCTGTTTTGGATTTCATATATACGCAATTCTTATTCGCTCATATATCTCGCCGTCGTCTGTTGCCTACACATCTGTATCTGCATGTCCATACACATCTATACATATATGTATGTGTATATGTGTACGAGTTTGTGTGTATGTTCTTTTGTCTGAAAGTCTCGCAGTTTTTTTTTTTTTTCTTTCTTTCTCCTTGTTTATTTACAGTTACACACATCCAAAGAAAACTCGTGTGGTATGCGGCATCTCCTCCGACCAACAAGTTTTATTAAAAACTTTTGCACTACACTGTGTTTTTATTTATTAAATTATTATGTATTGGTCTGATAAAAAGCAATTGCGCATACATGAAATCAAATCAAAAATAAAATTAATTTTGCACACACACACGCACAATAACAAAAAATAAATTAATCAGTACAAATCCGCCGTCTCGTTCAACTATAAGCTTAATAGCGATAACATTTTGGTGCGTCAATACTGTGCTATCGATAGCTTGAAAACGATATGTCAGCAAAAGCGAACTCCCCCCCCTACCAACACCCACCCCATCAAAAATTCAAAAACATTTAAATAATTACATTTTCACTATTGTCATTTTTATATTAAGTTTGGAATACACACATACATGTTAAAAGGATTAGCTGCTTATCACGTACGCGTAATGCGGTACGATTTTTTTAATGATTCCTTGACAAGTTGATCTGGTGAAAGTGTATCAAACAAAAAACGTTTTATATTGCTGCCGTAATTGTGAGATTTGTACATTTTTAAATTTCGCAATTCACAAGACGTGGCGGCGTATTTGAGAAATGGTTTTAAAGGCATAACCTTGACTAGCATATTGCCGGTTGCACTTGCTCTCGTCTGTTTTGTACATAATTTAGTAGATTGTGCCAATTCTGCATCATCAGCATTTAAACGATGCTTTACTCTTATTTCATTGGTTAGGCGCGCAAGCCGATTGTCAGCGGGAATAAAGGGAATTTTGAAATTTGGCTTATTTTGTTTTTGTTTGAGCCGTGCAGCTGCGGTTGCAGTCGCCCGCGGCGGCGCATTCTTATCAGATATTATAACAGCGGAGGTTAGATCGATCACTTGCGCTATGGCCTTTTGTGTGTCTAAGCCCACTTGGGTTGTATTATCACATGCATCCACATTCATAGCTTCGCACTTTTCTTCGTCTTGCTTCACTTGTGGTTTGTGTTCCAGGGAATAATTTTGGCTGCGCCATTGATTTAGCAGAGGTGCGTTTAGTTTTGGCTCCTCCAGCAGCTGGCCGTTGGCGGTGCGCAGCTTGGGAATTGTGAAACCACCACTTTTGCCACTGAACGACGGTAGCTGGCAAAGTAGACCATTACTATTCTGGTTGGGCACGTTAAGTGGTGGTATTGTAAACCTTGAAATTATCACATTCATATTTTGTTTAGTTTTATCCACAGCTTCTTCCTCAGCAGGTTTGTTTGTTGTTTTGTTTATGTTCAGCTGTGGCATGACGCAAGCTGAAAGCTTTGTGTGGTTTGGATTTGCTGTGCTGGCAGAATTTTGCTGTTGCATGGCTTGCAGGAATGGTTTGCCTGGATTTTCGTCAGCTGCTGCTTTTTCCATAATTTCTTATTAGATTTGCTTATTATTTATTACTACAAATACTTAGAGATACTATGAAGAAAAATATTGGCCAGCTTGCGATATATGTATATCGATGAATAAACACAATCAGCTGCAGTCAGTCATTGTATATTATGAGCTATCGGCAATAAACTTGATGATTTCGATTAAAAGAGCTTCATCGCAAAAGTTTGTGTGAAGAAAATAGCTGCTTGTGTATGTGTGCGATGGCATTCAAGATTATATTCAATTAAGTGTTGAGTAACAGTTTGGGTTATAAAAGTCGTTACAAATTAACTCTTATCTGATTTATAAATTGTTGAAAATATAATGTATAATAAAAAGTACAAAATACAAAGTTAATGGCATTATGAACATAATTGAATATGTGTGATTTTAATATGTTACAAATTTATATTTTAACTAGTGACCGCCATTTCACCCACCTTAAACTGTGCTTTAATCTCTAAAAAAAAAACCAAAAGTTTGTGTTTGCAACAAACGGTTGCCATAAACGGTTTCAAAAATAACGATCATTCACAATAGACAGGCGTAACTGCTATTAAATAGCTCAGTTCGCGCTAAATTCTTTTGATTAGTGCTGTAAAACATCAAGTTTAAAAAAACAGCTGTTAGTGCCTCAACATTCAGCACAAGAAGCAACAGCATTACAAATTTGTTATTGAAAAATATATAAGTAAATGTAAACAAATAAGTGTAAATATTAAATCTTATATTCAAATATGCTGAAGGCCTTGAAACCCGAAACATTTGCAAGCGTTGCAAATGCTAAATGCGGCGAAATATATTTTCAAAGCCTAAACAGCTATCGCATCGATTGTCATTTTTGTGAAATGAAAAGTTTTATATTTGGCGATTTTCTTTTGCACATACAAAACGTGCATTTTGAGAATGGTTTGCTAAAGGCAGATACTATTATGCCCAAAGAAGAGGAACACGAGGAAACCGCACTATTACCTACTATAGCTAAACCAGGAAATGCCTTTAACTGGTACGATATAGACGATGAGAGACTAGATAATGGCCCAAATGTGGATAGTGACGATGCGACAGATGATAGCTTGCCAAATGCGGATGATAACTTTTCAGACGTGTCTGATAATGTTATTATGAAGTGGAGTAATAGCAATGGTACACGAGATAATGCCACAAATCGCCATAAACGTTCTGCCATAATAAATTATAATGAAGACTCGGATAACAACAGCTTCGATCAGTTCAAGTTTGACACTGCCGAGGACAACAAAAAACTTGGATCAGCCAAGAAAAGGCAGCTGGCCTGCCCACACTGCAACAAGTTGTATTTAAGTCAGACCACACTACGTCGCCATATACTGCGGCAGCATAGTGCAGAAAATTCAGCTGCCGAAAACACCGATGACGATGTAGACTACGAGCCGCCTCATTTGGAGTTGGCTAAACCCTTAGTGGAGTACAAATGCGAGCATTGCGATAAGATTTACTTTGGAAAGTACACGCTGCAGCAACATATAAAACGCGACCATAATACAGAAAGTATAGAGGTCTTTAAATGCATAGAATGTAATGAGCAATTACCACGTCAACGTCTGCTGGATACGCATGTCCTGCAAGTGCATGGCGGCTCGCTTTGTTCCATTTGCGGACGTCGGTATAAAACGCGCCATGAGCTGAAACGCCATCAGCTAAAGCACACCAATGAACGCAATGTACCCTGCGCACATGCCGGCTGTCACAAACTCTTCTATAGCCAGCGCCACATGCGTAATCACATTAAAGTGCACACGGAACAAAAGAATTTTATATGCGAAAACTGCGGCTATAGCTGCCGAAACAAGGAGACCCTGCGCGTGCACATACGCAGTCATACAGGAGAGCGACCCTTTGGCTGTAATGTATGCGCAAAATCTTTTCCCTCACATTCCGGACTGCGCGAGCACATGGCCATGCACTCCACAGAGCGTCCACATGTATGCAACGTTTGTGGCGCCACCTTCTCGCGCCAGAAAGGACTCTATCATCACAAGTTTTTGCATACGGCAACGAAACAATTTGTATGCAAACTTTGCGGCAACGCCTATGCCCAGGCAGCGGGTCTGGCCGGGCATATGCGAAAACATCGTAACGATGAGATCAGTCTATAGCTCTTAGTTTACTTTTAAGGCCTTTTTTTTTGTAACTTCCATTTATGTTTTAAACGCTGCTATTATGCAGAAACTCAGGCATAGTTTAAGGCTGAGTGTAGAAGATTTGGTTAAGGTCAATTCATTAAATGCACACACCCAAACTAATTGATTGTGCGCGCCGCAAGCATTTAATTTTAGCTGACAACAATTAATTTGCGCCAATAAATGCCAAGACAAACGGAACGACTGGCTAACATAATGCCAACGATTAAAATTAGCCGCACACACAAACTCAGCATGACTATGGACGAGGCAAAGGTAAATATTAGGCAGTTTTCTGTAGCAATCCCAGCTAGCTGAGTTTTGTATTGTTATAGGCCAAACGAAATGCAGCTAATGCGGAGCAACTGCGTCACATGTGCGAGTACTGTGGCTATCGTACACGCATAAGTGGCAATCTGCTAGTACACAAACGACGCCATACGGGAGATAAGCCCTTTCGCTGTGGTCAATGTGAAGCTGCATTTCCAGCACGCTATCAGTTAGTAGCGCACAAAGAACGTCACATGGATGCACGCCAGCGGCGCGAACGTTACAAGTGTCGGGATTGCGGTGTGGGATTCCTGAGTGCGCGCGCACTCTATCATCATAAACCACTGCATGCAACTAAAAAGCAATTTGAATGTGGCCTATGTGGTAAATCTTTTGCTCAAGCAGCAGGCTTTGCGCAGCATAAGCGTTGGCATAGGGAACAGAACGAGCGTGTCACATCAATTGTTAGGACAACTGCGAAATGAATTAGGCGAATTAATTAAACCCACTAAAGTTGTAATAAATTGTTAAATTGGCACAGTGATTGAATTTTGAATGCCTTTCGAAACTATATCAATATCAATATCTTATAGTATGTTGAAGGGTTTGCAAGATTAGGAAAAGCTTAAGAGAAAAGGCAAAATAGTTTGAAAAACAAATTGATTAAAATATATTTATTTATAAATATAAAATTTAATTTAAAATTTTAAACGGTCAAACATTTATAGTTCTTACACAACCAAGCAAATGGTATAATAGCTACGCAGCACGAAAACTAAAAAGACAGAATGTCCTAGATTTAGCCTATACAGATTGAGTTTATAGCATTTGAAGTATAATAGTTATTACTCAAGGAAGTTTAGCTATTTCTGCTAAAATTATAATTTCAAAAGATTTTACTATTGGCTTAGTGATAGTTTGTAATTCAAATAAATGATAAGGCTGGCGCGGAAGTTTAAAAATATACATTCGTATTGGTTCGGTGCATTAAAAATAAAAAAAGCATCCTTCCTAGTTATATATGAATTATCAACGCCTTTGGAAAAGCTGCCTCTTCAGCCGCATAAGCAGATTCATGAAACAGGACAAGATTCGAACTTTTTTCAACCCGTCTTAGCGACATTGAGATTCCAAATCAAAGCTATATAGGGATCATAATTAAGGAACATATTCTTTTTTATGTGAGTTTTACTTTAATATTTTTAAATTCCCAATACTGTTCGGCTCTGCTTTATTATTTAAATTAAGTTTCGGCTTAAACTATTTATGTGCTATTTAAAATTTAAAAACAAAAAGTAAACAAGCTAATTTACAACTGCTGGAACCACATCCAAGTGAATGGCAAATGGTGTTGTCAATGGAACCAGTTGTAGCTGAAACTGAACGAAGATGTACGCCCCAATACAATTTGCTAGTTCACTTTTAACGATCGTTCAATTGAACCAATTCAAAACAAAGTGATTTAACTATAACTTGTTTATTTAAAGAAGAAGCACATTATCAGGTGGCATTCTTTATGTTTGTGATTGTTTATTTGTTTTTTTTTCCAATAAATAATAATTATGCTTAAACATTGCTGGATCAATGTGGATTATACACGCATTAATGCCAATCACAATTTGCGACCAAAATGTGGGGAAATTTTCTACGAGAACGAAAGCGAGCGCAGCTTTCTGCTTGTTTGTTATTTGTGCGGCATGAAACATTTTGCTTTCGAGGATTTTGTGCGACATATACGCAATGTACACTTTGATAGTCAAGGCAAGCCACTCACGCACATGGTTACTGCAACACAGTCAGCTAGCGAAGCGAATGCTGAAGAAGAGCCATGTTTGAACTCACCAATGCCCGTTGCGGACACAAGCTTTGACTATGAGGCAGAGTTTTTGTCTGAAGTGGAGAACGACACACATGATGATGATGATTATGAAGATTCTGACGAAGCGGACGATAACAAACCACTGCGCATTATAGCGCTTAAGGCAGATAAGTCAGCGGAAGATGAAACAACGCAGGAACATCAAAAAGACATTACAGACAATGAGTGCGAGCATAAAACAGCAAATAAGTTATCAAGTGATGACAAAACTAACGTCACCGTGTCCAAGGTATGTTGTACTTTATTTGATTGCATTGACGCTTGAACTAACACATTTGCCTTGTAGAGACCGCGCCAACTCAAGGAGTACAACTGCGCATATTGCAGCAGACGCTACACCACACAAAGATACTTAAACATGCACCTTAAAATGAGTCATCCAAATCCTAAGGGCTTTAAATGCGTTGACTGTGATGCCACATTTGATGTTGATCGCGCCTTGGAAGCGCATCGCCGCAAGGCACACACGGAATTCACTTGTAAACAGTGTGCCAAGGTCTACAAAAGCTCACGCACCTTGATGCGCCATTTGCAGGGACATTCGGGCGTGCGAAAGTACAAATGTGATTATGAAAACTGTGGAAAATCCTTTGTCAACCAACACAACTTAGCTTCTCATCGGCGCGTGCATAATGCCGAACGTAATTATGTATGTGAGCTCTGCGGCTACCGATCACGCTACCGTGACGCTCTGATAGTGCATAGACGCAGCCATACTGGCGAGCGACCTTTCAAATGTCAGACGTGTGAACGCTGCTTTGCCTCCAAATCACTGTTGAATGAACACCAAGCTATGCACTCTACAGAGAGACCTTACAAATGCGACAAATGTGAAGCAACATTTTCGCGACCCAAAGCTTTGTATCATCATAGCCACTTGCATTTGGGGATTAAAAAGTTTAAATGCAAAATATGTGGTAACGCTTATGCACAGGCGGCGGGCCTTTCGGCTCATATGCGTGGGCATAAAATGCAGGCCAGCAATGGTGTAGTCGACGGTGGTGAAATAGGCAGCGTGGAGCTGCTTTTTAGCTTTTGATATAAGATTAGCAACTAAGCAAGTTGTTATATTTTTACAAATAGTTTTTTAAATTGTACATATGAATACATCCGGCATAGCTTCGAGTGCCGACAAACGTTTTTTTATAAAAATAGAGGGACTTTTACAGGGGTGCCACAGAAAACCAATTCGATGCAATTTCGATACAATTCCAATTCTTGGTGCCACATGCATGACTAACAGCGGGTTTAAAACCGTTGCTAGCCATGTCTGTGGCACCAAGAATTTGAATTGTATCGAAATTGAATCGAATTGGTTATTTTAAAACCGTTGTTAGCCATGTCTGTGGCACCAAGAATTGGAATTGAAATCGAATTGGATTCCTGTGGCACCCCTGTTAGTTTATGAAGATGTTTTTATTAAATCTGAAGCATCGATTTAAAATTGTGCAAAAAATGCTTTCTTAAATTGGCTCTACTTCTTTTACATCGATCAGGGCAAAAGGCATATAATGGGTTGACCATGCCTGTTTAAGCTAAATCGGGTAAAGCATGTACTTCCTCCTGGAGAAAAGCAGTATAACTCAAAAATATGAACATCGACATCCAATTAAAGGATTACCTACCAAATTATTCATGTGACTTCGATGCTACCCAAAGTAATAGTCGAAAATATAACCATGCGTTTAACGTTTATTCTTGAACAGGAACTGACGACAATAACATGAATATATTTAATAATTTAATTTGAATACTCTATCCAAATATGCAGACACATTTAAAATACTTTAACGCACAACAAATCATTGCTGGGCAGCTACTCAAAAAAAAAAAATACTTAGACATTTTTAATAATACATTCTCCAGATGTGATTATATGCTAAAAATACTGCACTGTTTATGCTTAGGCCCACACTCGTATGGTGTAGTCCCAGCTGCCAGTGGAAAGTGCCGTACCATCGGGTGATACCTGCACACAGGATACCTTATTTTCGTGCCCATAAAGCAGACATACGCGCTCTGACTTCAGTGTATCCCACAAGTTGACGGTGTAGTCATTGTAACCAGCAAAGAGCAGGCGTCCGCTGACCGAAAAGTCCACAGAGTTTACGCCAAATATGATGCTTTCCTTGGAGAAAACAGCGACTTCACGATCAGCGCGCATATCATACAACCGGCAGCTGCTATCGTCAGAGCCAGTGGCTATGGCATCGCCGCAGGGATGGAACTTAACGCTGTTCACATCCGATTGATGGCCTTCGAAGGACTGCACAACATGACCGGAACGCATGTCCCAAATGAAGGCCATGCGATCGCAACTGCCAGAAACAAAAGTGTTGCCTGTTTCGTTAGGAGCCAAATCAATCGCCATGACATCACCAGAATGACCATGGAAACTTTGAAGCAACTGTCCAGATTCTACATCCCATAGAGCACAAGTAGAATCACCGCTACCAGTTAGAATTTGCTGATCCGAATTTGGATAAATGCAGCAGGACATATAGCTCGTGTGAGTGCCCACAGTACGCTTCTTAGCGGCCATTTCTTCATCTGAAGTAATGGGATACACGGTGACCTTGTTGTCCAAACCACCACAGGCTACAAAATTGCCAGAGGGTGCATAAGCACAAGCCATAATCCAAGTAGTGGGCATGGTCACTGCATGTTCTTTGTTAGTAGTGAATGCATCCCAAATGATAAGACGCCCATCTTGCGATGATGATATTATATGCCTTTTATCGGGACTCCAGTCAGTGCATAGCACCTTGGCCTGATGTCCTTTAAGCACCTTTCTTGGTTTAATATTTACGTAGGCGATTTGCTCTAAACGCTCTGCAATGTTTGAAAGGTTGACATCATTCAGTTTTTGGCGCTCCTCTTCCAATTTTGTTTTCAAGTTTTCTGCTTCCTTTATCAAGCTGTTCATTTTGTCATTGGCATTGCCTGCGGGTACAGCGGGTTCCGAAGACATTTTTGGGCTGTTCCGCTGCACAACGTAATCTTTTCACACTCAAAAAATCAATAAAACGGTAGGAAAAAGTGTATACCTGTGATAGGTATGTACCCAATACAATTTGAACAGTGTTCAAAAACGTAACTTGTTATCGATAATTTAACTGCAAAGTGCTAGAATTTTCAACACTGGCACCGCAGCTGTGTGGTGCAGTAATTGCTTGTCGGCTTGGTCCTGGCTTAACATTTTAATTGGAACTTCAGTTGCTAAAATTCATAGCTGAGAGTGCCAATATCAATGGAGTTTTCTTTGTTTAAACTAAAGTAAATTTATTACAAAAGTGTTTAATACAATGATAAAACTGCAGCCACCCTCAGAGCATGCTGGCTCTTATCATAACTTTCGTTGCGGTGAAGTGTTTTGCATTGGACCCACTGCCTATCATGTATGCTGTGCACTGTGTGGACTTAAGATAGCCTACGATAAGTTTCCCGAACACTTTCGCCTGGAGCATCTCAATCAATCAGAGCTCTCGGACTGTAAATTTTTCGATGCAACAGAAGTGCAGAATGAAGTCGAACAGCTTAACGAAGTGTCAATCAAAACCGAATACGATCCGATTGCACAAGAGGCATGTGAGGAAATTTCCACGGGCGGCGTAGACTTGGATCAAATTGCACTGCTTGATCGTGATGACGCATCTGAAACACTTGAGGAGCTGTTACCAACTGCGTCCAGTCCGAATTCTTACACAAAGCCCCGACGTCAAAAAAAGCGCGCCGCTGCTATGAGAAACCGACTAGTATTAAAGAATAGCAAGCAATTGGACAATATGGAACAGGACCAAGATAGTCTAGAAGTACCACTAGGTGAGAGCAACGATAAAGACTGGCTGGACAGCGAGAGCAATATGCACGTAGCTGAGTTCGATGATGAGCGACAGCTAAGTGAAAGCAGCGATGATGAGGTGGACACTAAAGACGATGCCAAAGAAATGTTACTACAGTGTGACCAATGCGATAGACACTATAGAACCAAACGCGGGCTGCAAGGTCACAAACGCAACAAACATAGTACCACAGAGGTTGTCTTAGCCGAGAAGAAAAAACGCAATGTCAAGGTTGTCTACAAATGCAACGATTGCGATGAGACCTTTCGTACCGAGCGTGATCTACGTGGCCATCGCTGGAAGCACACGGGCATGGATTGTGACATTTGCGGCAAACCTTTTACACAGTCTGGCAATATGCTGCGGCATCGGCTGCGACATAGCGGCATTAAGCCCTACAAATGCCAGGACTGTGACTCTACGTTTTATACCCAAAAAGAGCTTAATTCTCATAAAATTTGCCACACCAAGCGTATGCCCTGCATTTGTGAAATCTGTGGACGTCCCTGCCGCGATCGTGGCGTGCTTACTGCGCACATGCGTCGCCATACGGGCGAGCGTCCGGCCAAATGTGATGTCTGCGGCAAAGCTTTTTATAGTTTTCACGATTTAAATGTGCACGCCGTTTCACATACAAATTTGCGTCCCTTTGTCTGTGACATATGCGGCTCCACTTTCCAGCGTAAGAAGGCGTTGCGCGTGCACAAATTGCTGCACTCCGAGGTGCGTAAATATGGCTGCAAGTTGTGCAGCAAGACATTTGCACAGTCTGGTGGACTCAATGCGCATATGCGCACACACGAATCTGCTAGAGCCAAAGCCAAAGCAGCAGAAGAAGCTGCAGCAGCAGCAAGAACAGCTATAATGCTGCCCATATCAAGCGCTTTGACCTCAACACCTTCGCTGGACAACTCTGTTAACATTTTAAGCGTCGACAATGAGGAGCTGCTGGATGTCACTCTCGAACAAAGTCATGTTGTGCACAGAACAGCCGGCTCTGAAGAGGATGAAGTAACTATAACTATGGGTCCAGCAAGTTGGCATGTTACGTAAAAGCCAGCCACACGGTTGTATTAAAGTAGTCTCTAAGCTCTGTAATTGTACACCTAGACAATAGTTTGTTTGCTTTCGTGATTCATTAAAAAGCCATACGTTATTTTTACTGCCATAAATATATTCCAGATGTTTTAAGTCCAGATTTTGCGTACAATTGATTTGCAAAGTAAATCTGTTCGATTAAGTTGCCAATATGGCCGAAAAACGAGCAATGAGAGCGTGCCAAATGGAGTTTGAAATCTTGCGTAAATCTCTTCTGTGAGATGATTAGCTCAAGTACATAACAAAATGAATGAATGCTTCAATGTATCTATGTATACGTTTATATTTTGACATTATCTTATATTAAATGTCTATATCCTATGTGTATGCTTGTCTAAAACAATTCAACTTAAATCAGCTATGGTATAAAATTTAACAAAATGGACGTTTGCGATTTCTTGCGAAGAACATAATATCATGACTGGAATTTTTCTTTTAACTAAAACAATAGTTCTACAAAATTATGGTTGACTACAGTCAACTGTGCTACAACTACTAATACACTCATACATTTGTGTATACAATTATTTTTATATATAAAGCTCACGGTTGCCATTTCTGTATAATTTTGGATATCTTAGAACATCTTTCAGCTTTTTCGGGTAACTAGCGTATAAGCAGAGGCCTTTAAAACTTATGCAAAATGCACAAAAATTGGCTACCGTGATGATTACAAGTCACATTAACTACATTTAGAATAATTGCTTGACTGTGATGCTAAGGACAACACCTAAGCACTACTCGCTGAGGTTACATTATAAGTCTATATATAAAATATATGTATAATATTGCATAAATATGCATATTGGCTACTGCCGCCTTGCTCCTTCAAAATTGTTAACTTTGCATTTTCTAAACAATGTTGATCTCAATCTTGATTACCAGGCGATCACCGGCACAAAATCCCAGCTGCTGTATATCCGAAATATTCGCATACTCTAAAAAGCCAAACCCTCGTGTGCTGATCTGCTCCCGTGGCTGATGAAAAGCTAAAATTTCAGGCTTTGTCATAATGGTATCATGCTGGGATTGACTTGCATCACTTGGATGTACCATGCACAGTTTTATACGCCCTTTGAAGGGCCAGTCCAAATGAAAGTCATTCTCCGATTGCATCAAATGTACATGTAATCCCAACATTTGCGGCTTGCGCGGCGGTATATTCAGTCTTGCACAAAACTTATAACCATAGGGGGATGTATAGCACTCATGTGAGTATTCCTGATTGTTTGCATTTGCCCGTAGGCGTTCCACAAGATGCCGGAAATGCTCAATTTGCCAAACAATAGTGCCATTGCTGTAGCGTGCATCCACTAGCTGACGCGTAACGCGCAGCTGCTTGTTAAGATTTTCCAAACATGTTTCTTGCTCACGTGTGCGTTGCTCCAGCACTACAATGCGGTGGTACATGGCCTGTACAATTTGTTCATCCGCTTCATTGGCGTATTGTGGTGGTGGCGGCAGTTCACCCTGGCTGCCATGACCATTTTCCAGAGCTGCATTTTTGTTTGACTTTTGTGGCTGCCAGGTGGATATGGCGGTCTGTTGGAATGCGCGTAACATAAGCTGCATATGATGTGGCATGTCTGTCTTAAGATGCTCCTCCAAAGCATTGGTCTCTGGGCGACCAACAAAATCACACTTGACGCTGGCAAAAGGACACTTTTCCTCCTGTACCGGCTGGCGGCGATATGGGCAGCTGGGCAAATGGCGATCAACTTCAATGGGTGAGGCTACAACGGAACAGCCCAGCGGCGAGTTGGGACACTTGTGCTTGATTTGCTCGATTTCGCGACGTGTATAGTTATCGGGAAATATGTCATGCTCGGCCGAGAGCTGCTTATTGTCCAATGGGCAGCATTGATTGTGATTGTGCAGCCAATCGCTTAGGCAGGACTTACAAAAGCGATGGCCACATGAGGTGAGCACTGGCTCGTTAAGCCAGTGTATGCAAATGGCGCATTCGTAGCGCGAGTCTGGATAGTCGGTATCGTGTCCGCCTGATGCATCAGATTCAGCATAATTCTGGTTTAGTGCCAAAGTTTTGGGTGGTGTCAAGGCGGCGGCAGCAGCACCAGAGCTACTGTTGGTAGGCGTGGTGACCAAGTTATTGGCAGTGTTGCTATTGCGATTACTAGAGCTGGCTATGCGATTTCTATTGCTGAGCTGGGCTTCGTGCATATAAAGCAGCTCCTCTCCTTGTGAGTTCTGCATGTTATAGGCTGCTCCTTTGTGTGGTACACGCGCACATTTATGATACAAAAATTTCTAGCCTGAGTAAAATTATAAACAAGCTCTAATTGGTATTTAGGTACAAACAAATATGTATATAAAAAAAATATATATTTTCCTATACGAACTAATGCAATTGGATTTTAGATTTTTTGTGTTTCTTCTTCTTCTTCTTTGAAGTGATGACTATTACAACAGCTGTTAATGCTTGTAGCCCTGGTATCACTAAAGCTATTTAATAGCTGCGTTCGTTAAGCTGAACGGACCGTTGAAATGAACTAGTCGAATGATTATTTCTGGTCATATGATTTGGTTGGTTTCTTTATAAAAAAGCGTAAGCCTTGGTTTTTCCCAAGTTCTTAACTTCAACTTAACGCATAAAATGGGAAATTTATGTACGATAGCTTTCATAAAAACGCTTTAAGGAGTATATGAGTAGAACTGTTGATAAGATTAATAGGACCATTTTCTCAGTTAATTATCTTAAAGTATGTGTAAACTAACCAAATCAAGATTTTATAAACTATCCATTAGCACAAATAAATAAAGACAAACCGCTAAAAACATTTACTTAATTACTTTACAATTTTGATTTAAAATACTAGTTCCAATTTATGTCTGTTATAATGAAATTTTCCTAAACTGCTCTAAGTAAATAAATAAAAACTATTTTCGGAGTGGGGGCCTTTAAAGAAGACACAAAGCATGCATGAATGCCTTACAGATTTACATAATAGTAACATTTCCAATAATAATTAATAATTGAATTGTAAACTTGCCAGCCTCCTACTAAATGCTATGAATGTAGTACGTGCAGCTTTGCTAAGCTTTTGCAAAATTATAAAATGTAAAGCTCGAAAATTGCACACATTAAACTTAGTAGCTAACTTTGAATATTAGTAGCTAACTTTAATTATTAAAAGAGGTTTTCTAGACTGCTTTAAGTAAGAAAAGTTGTCTTTATTAAAAAAAAAAAGAAGCTCGTGAGAGGCTGATTGAAATCTTAGACATAAGTCAAAAATGTCATTTCACATCGTTTAAAACTGCTTCAAACAAACTGAAGGCAAGAAGCAATAAGCACCGTAATATGCTGCATAAAAAAAATATTTTTACTCCGTAAAGCCTGATGACAAAAAAATGAATCTAGTACTTAGCTCAAAAAAGAAAAATTCTTAAGGCCGTCTAATATTGCTAAAAAAAACACATGTTGTTCATATCATGGGATGTTATAATTTGCTTTAACCGAGCAGAACCATCATCATCTATTAACATCATTAATGAGATTGAGCCGAGCACTCAAGGAAAATCGCGTCTATTGCTACTCCAAACATGACAAAAGTATTCTACTGCATGAGATAGCTTGTCCCCAAAACCATTTTTGAAGCACTAAATTGAGATGTTACATCCCAACCGAAGTAGACATCAGACATAGCTTTTTTTGGTTGCGGTCAATGACACATGGTCTGCCTGAGCAGCGTTTAAAAGATAAAGATTTCGTCTAATTGTAGGTGGTAAATTCCTCATTTTTATTGAAAATGACAGAAACCTATTTGAATACCATATACAAAATTTTTATTGTATTTTTCGAAGAATTGCAAGCAACAAAATATAATAAATGTGCTATAATCGTTAGATAAATTACACATAAGTCAACGATATTTTAGCTAAAGGCTCTGGTAGCTTATTATTTTTATATTGTTAGTTTTTATTTTTAAGTATTAGCTAGCTTTATATAAAATAAAATAAAAAAGTCGGCGATATTAAGCAGCTAGTTTAAATGAACGATACAAGCGGAATCACTTGAACTTGAACTAAACTGCACTGCACTGTAGTATTGCGTTGTTAAACAACACACTTTCGTTAAAGTTATCGCCACGCTTACCAACACTGCCATGCATTGGCCAAGAATTCGCCAATACACGACCAACACTAATGCAACGGGCGAGCCAGGGAACGACCACCGACAATATATAACGCGCACACCGCGTCTTTTTTGATTCACAATTAAAATTCAGTGTGCCGCGAAACCTTATAAACGAAAACGGTTAATTAAAACAAACATTATGGCTAATAACAGCTTCTATATACTATGCCTCATGGTAGCCACATTGCATATGTGCACATCTAAACACTTGGCAAGCAACATTGTAATTGCAACAACAGCGACAAGCAGCAATTACAGCAGCGGCGGCGTCATCGATGCGCAACAACAACAGCTACGTCACGAATCGTACGATAAGGAAAACGATGACGTCGTCATACCAGTTGCAGCACGCGTTCGCCGTCAAGTATCAGATTGGTTTATAGCGCCTAATACGCGCTGGTGCGGCCGCGGTAATCTGGCCAATGGCACCTACAATCATCTGGGTGGCGCTTCAATGGCTGATAAATGTTGCCGCAAGCACGATCATTGCAAGCTCTTTATACCGGCCATGTCCAATCGCTATGAACTGTTTAACTATCGTCCCTATACGCTATCCCACTGTAGCTGTGATCGTCGTTTTCGCACCTGCCTTAAAATGGCCAGCGATGAAGATGCCAATACCATAGGCAAGTTGTTCTTTAATATGGTGCAAACACAGTGCTTTGTGCTGAAGACCGAGCGTGTGTGCCATCAGCAAGGCAGCGGCAGCGAGTCAGAGACTTGCCTGCACGAACAGGTGCGCCATAAGGCTTATCTGAAGAATAACAAAAAGTTTTAGGCAGGTAAGTTGCACTGCTATGGCTGCCCCAAAAAACAACTAAACTAAAGAAATATTCCTTTAGATTGTCGCCGGCGTAGACAAAAGCTGCCCAGTGCCATATGCTGCACTTGCCAGAAAATTCCAGTATACAAGATTGCGCCCCATTTAGTTTGAAACTTAAATGTGTGGCAATTAAATCTCAACAAAACAAAAAATCAAAGCTTTAGGACAAATACACAACGAACAAAAAGGAAACCAACCAACCAACAAGATTGCAAACAAGCTGGTTTGCAGTCAAAAGTCATTTTGTACTTATATACACTATTATGTATGTAACTTTCAAGTGCTATTATAATGCCTATATACCTATGTATATGTTATATACTTTAACTAGTAGTAGTTTTAGTTTAAGCACATATACAAACGGCTGCCTGTAAAACAGAGTTTTAAGTTGTAGATCTAGCTAAACTATTTTCTAACTATAAGCTACCAAATATTTATATAGTCAAAAATAAATAAAAAGAACAAGCGAAATAAAAATATGAAAGCCGCATCAATCAAAAACAATGGAAACACCTTAAGTACATAATTTACTGGAATTTGAGTACTTTGTACTTGTGCATAACTTTATCAGTCTGGCTGGGTCTTGCCAATGTCGGCAACGACAGTATGTGAATGTCTTCTGCGCCTTAATCGTCACATTGACGTCATTTTCAGATCTAACATTTGACCCAACTCGTCTCAATTATATACATATGTATATACAGATGTACTTATGTATTTACATATGTGCCGCCTCCCAATCAACAGAAATATAAATCCGCAACGCAGCAAAATATTTGTGACGTAACTTTATGCCACAAGACATATGGTAGAAATATTGTGACGAGCATATCAAAGATCGGTAATAGAATATGTGTCCGTCCACATATGTTTCAATGGTATTTATTATGTCTAGCAGTTGTTGCAAGTGTTCTAGACACAAGATTAAGTTGCAAGCTTTTTAATTAAATCAAATTTTGTTTACTTCTTATCGCTTCTCGGAAAGGCTGGTAGACGGACTTGCCAACGACCAAGTAGGATCATTGCATTTCTTAAGAATTGTAGATCGTAGGTATGCTGCTTTGTTTTACTATGGTTAAGTTTAACAAGGTGACGCTTTATTTGAAACAGCTTTTATGCGCAATTCTTCTAAACAAAGTGAGTTTTACAAAGGACATTCAGTTCTAAGCAATGCTGCATTTCTCAGATCTTTAAAAAGTTTATTGATAAAATGATGGTTATTGCTTTTAATTGTATTTGGTGTACTTGGTATTTGGGGAAAAGGCGTACAATAGTTTGCTACATTTTTCTTTTGTTCTGGAGATTAGGGCAAAAAGAAAGGGATGCGGCAGATGAATATTTTATTTTACAAGGGCCAGAAGCATAAAATGAGAGTAAGTTAAGGAATAAAGGGAACATGCTAGGCATAATAATGAGTGAGCAGGATGTTTGAGAGTAGAGTCTAGCTCAGCATTATATAGGTGTGATACTGTCTGTAGACTGTACAAAGTAGAACTCTTTATTGTTACCAAATATTTAGATAACATGCCATTGTTTTAAGTTTCAAGAAAAAAAATATCTATAGTATATAAGTTCCTATAAATCCTACAAGGACTAGAGGGTTGTTACAAATCTCATCCACTGTTGGCGATCGAAAGAGATTTGTCTAATTTGTTCCCAATTCATTTCTAGACCTTCCAATTCCAGGTCAACTTGTCTGTGCCATATATGAGCTGGCCTGCCATTGCATCTTCTTTGCCCTTGGGTACTCCACGCGATTGCCGTTCGAGTTAGTTTCATTAACGTGGCTTTGATATGCTTGCGCAACATCGGCCTGGTAACCTGTGTGGAAAACATATTTTATGAAATTTCGAGCACTATCCTCCAACTCGATGGCAGTCAACGACTGCCGCAATCTATTCAAGAGATGGCACAGCAGTTACTAATAGCCTCATTTGTAGATGAATTGGCCAGACAGGGCATGACCTCCACCTTTCTACCAGATAAGGAGGATATTCATATGCTAATGGCCACTTTCAAGCTACAAACAAGGGAGAAACTTAGCTCTTATGCACAATCAGTCGCCAGGTATAGCCTTAAATTGACCAAAAAAGGACCATAATGCAGACTCAAATGGTCGCAGTGTTCGGCAGTTATCAGAGCGATCACTGGGCTCTGGCTTGTCGGAACACATGCGACCAGAATGAATGACTGACGTGACTTTTCAAAAGACGAAGAAGAGGTTTAATCAATAGAACACTTCTTCTGTTCCTGTGAGACTCTAAGTAGACGTAGGAATAAGCATCTGGGAAATTACTTCCTGCATAATCTATCTGAGCTAAAAGTTGAATCAGTAGAACACTTCTTCTATTACTGTGAGGCTCCGAGGAGGATTGCTAGCAACATCGTGGCAACGGGATGGTAATCCTTCTAGCGCTACTATTTAAGGAGAAGGGCTATAGGGAGATCTGCGGTATCACAGCGGTAGGGTTTAGGCCCAAGTGTGCTAACCTAAGTCCGACTCAGGCTCATTTACCTTTTTTAATTGCGTTATTTGCTATAGTGGCCAGGAGGAGCGAAGTTTTTGCGTAGACATCGATTAATGACGGCTTGGAGGGGTTGTAACAGGCGACGATTAGCATTCCATGTTTCGCATCCGTTTGAAAATAATCAATCAGATTTTCAATTTCGTTCGAGTCGAGAGCTGATTCGCCTTCATATAGACTGAATGGATCTAAACGCTTGCATAGGGTCTAAATTTGCGAATAGGCTGGGTGAGGTAGCGATTTGCAGCTTAGTTTATGGAGTAGTTGTCCATTGCGATAGCAAATGTTAGAACTAGAGCATTGTCATAATCAAATTGTTGATAGTTGTTTTTTAAAGATAATCAAATAAAAATGATATCAAGCGTATTCCAAAAAAAAATTAAGCAGATCGAACAGCCTGCGCCTTCTTTGAAGCCTATTCTTCATATTTAGTCCACTGATTTGACAGTTCTTTCGACTCAAAACTATTTTTTACGCAACATCGTCGAACCCATGACGAAAACATCCTTACTAGACGGTTTTCGTTCTATTGCAGGTAAACGCGCCAACTATTATCCAAATTTCTATCAATATATATGTGATGGGTAGCACGATTTCTTAGACGACGCTCAGCCAATATAATTTTTGGAATTTATATTATATTTCAATATATCTGGAGGGTCATCACTTTTGGTCTCTTTTAAAGTCTGTCATTCAATATTTTACGAAGCAACAAAATCGCCTGGAGTAAAATCCAGCTCGGCTTTAATATTGCAATATATTGGTTGGAGTAAGAGGTTCGTTGTGCCCAATTGTAAAACCGGAGAAAAGGAATTGTATAGGTAGAGGAAAAAGTAGATTAAACGTTTCTACGTAGAAGAATAATTATGCGTCATCTAATCGGCGCATATCATTATAATCTGGTAGTTTTTTTCTAGCTCTCGTAGTCTATTGAAATATTATTCTAAATTAAAAAAACATTAAAAAGCTTGCGAATCTTTAGACAAGTTTGTCTAGAAATTTCGATTTCCAATATTTGTTTATTAATTGGTATAAAACCCCATGTGAGCCTCATGAAAATGCAAAACGTTGCCTTTTCTGATACTATGGTATTCGCCTTTCCCCGTAAACGTTTGCTATTCCTGTCAAAAGTTGGTTGGATTCCCGTATTACCGGCAACGCTATCACCTATTCTCAGAAATGTTAGTGACGTGTAAAGCCGCTTGGCGTCGTGTTTTCACTACCAGAACTTCCAGAAATCTGTTTTCATTATTATTTTTTTGTATACAAATCAAATCCGTATGCTGATAAGGTGTCTTATTGCGAACGTTGTATTTTTTTCTAGCCTATATTATTGTTATTGACTGGACTTTATACATGCGTCATGCATATTATTTACTAAAATATTTTGCGAAAACACTTGGAGGTGCATTTTAAACGTTTCAGAGTGGGATCGTATTTGTTTTTATTAACTCAAATTTCTTTTGTGATTTGGGTATCCAAAAAATCCTAGAAAGCATTAAGTAGCTTTTGATATAACCCTTAAAATAGCTCTCTCCCTCACGTCATGGGGTTTTTTAGCGATTACATCAAAACCCAGACGTGCTTGGATCTTTTGGACTTTGTATTTGTATACAGCAATCTCTTAAAACATATATGTAGAAAGAAAGGTACGACCTCCAAAGCCAAAAATTATAATTTTGGTTGTTTTACGAGGTACGTTCCAAAAATAGTCAAGCCAAGAATGAAGCGAATCCGGTTTGGAAAAGGAAGCTCTGTTGACTATATCATATAGCTCCCATAGGGCCGATCTTCGAAAAAATTGATTTTTGAACAAAATTTGTTGTGTTTCGTTTGTTTGTAAAGATGTTTGAACTAAATTCGGCATTCAGATCTTTTTTGAGGTATTAAAGCACTCTGTCAAACTTGATCTAAATCCCATAGGAACGATCGGTCAATAAAAAAATGTTTGCTTAAAAATTGTTCAGGGTATCTCAAAGTCGTCGGCCCCGACTTTACTTAAGCCATTTTTTTTATGAAGAATAAAGAAATAAATTTATTCCGTTGAAATTTTATGGCGGATTTTATCATTTGTCTGACAAAAATATATTCGTATCAATCTGAAATTTCGACCACAATGTAGCTTATTCAATGCCCTTAACGACATATCTTTGTTTTGAAAAAAAAATGTTTTTCACGAAAAAATCTACGAAAAATTTCTTATGAATTTAACGCACTTGCCGCCATATATCAGTGAAAAATCGAAAATCACGAATTTGACATTTTTTGCTTGGAGGTCAATCTGCCTGAAAAAAAATCTTCGTATCCATCTGAAATTTGGAGAAAATGTAGCTCTGAAGGACACAACTTACAATTTAAAAAAAAAATGTTTTCTCACTCCAAAAAATCTTTAAAAAAATTCTTTCGAATTCAACCCACTTGCCTCTATATTTCAGTAAAAAATCGAAAATCACGAATTTGTAATTTTTACTTGGGGGTCAATCAGCCTGACAAAAAATTTTCGAATCGATCTGAAATTTTTAATTTTGAATAGAAAAGGTTTTGTCACTTAAAAAACTTCTTTAACTTTTAACTTTACCGAATTCAATCCACTAACCTATATATTTCCATAAAAAAGTCACTAACTTATCACACAGCCCTCGTAAAATAGTAAATGTTGTTGTTTCCGCCTTAAAACGTAAACATTTTTGTCTAAAAAAATTTTGTATACTATTAAAGGAGGCTTGTTTCTATTTCTGGGCCTTAGTTTTACCTATATGCATGATTTTACTGCGTCAGCTTTTTTTTGCATTGGACCCCAATTGATAAGACTTATTCTAATGTCATAATATTCGATTGTTTATCAGCTCAGCAAGGGTGAGTACATTTCAAGTTATTTCGTAGTTAGTTGAATTATTTTTAAGAAAGTCTTGTAGTGGTATAGAAAATTCAAGAAGGTTTTCTTCCAGAAACGATATTTTCCAACGTAAACGTTTGTAAAAGCTTTGTCTTATATAATTTCTGGCATTACGCTTTGAAGGGGTTACCTGAAAGGTACTTTTTTTCTAAAGGCTCATCTGGGGTTACTTTCAAGTTTGCTAGCAAAGACTGTCTTCCAGAGCACGAAAGAGCTTTAAGAGATTGAAACATTTACAGAATCTTTAAATGAATCCTAGATCTCTTTTTTAGACCAAAGCGCATTTTCTTTTGGTAAAAAAGTTGATTTTTATTGTACATCAGCTTTATTTGAATAGCTGAATTATTTAAAATGAAATCATAAAGATAAATTAAACCAAAATTTTCCATAGTTTCCAGACCAGGTGCAACAAGCTTAGCCACCGATTTGTGAACTTACAAGGCGCTCAAGTTTCGCAGCAAACAGCTTTTAGTCACTCAAGTTTCGCAATAAACAGCTTTTAAGCTGCTCAAGTTTCGCAACAAACAGCTTTTAAATAGCGACCAAACTGTGTTTTCCCAAAGCGCCGTATTTTTTATTGTTTTCATCCATATCCCAGATATTATATGCCTAATATATATCGTGTATTCTCATCTATATAGTTGCTCACATAACGTCCACGACGTCGTAGATAATAACAACGCCTCATGTAGATACCAAATATGCCCTTGATACCCAAATAGGTGAGTCCGCCCATTAGTACGCTCAATAAATTGTTCTCAATATGCGAGTAAAAATTTGAAGCAACCGCCACGGATATGGTTGGAAAGAGCAGTGCGGAGCAAAAGTTATAGCTGAGGCGTCTTATATTATTCACCTCAAAGCCGCCTGGATGTATATTTGCTGCTGGCGGATTTCTTTGATCCATTTCCTCTATATACGTATCATCAATGGGAGCTCCTGGCAGCGGCATGCCGCTCGAATTTAGCTGATTGCTGGGCACTCTATAGCGTCGTAGACGTCTCCACCAATGCTCAACGGTCTCCTGCCATTCAAAGGAACTGCACATCAGCAACACTGTTGGCACTGAAGGCAACAAAATAACCAGCGTAGTTGGATCCTCTACCAAATAGATCATGACTTCCTTATAGCCCACTATCTGCATAAGCGTTATAGCTCCATAGGTCACTGCCGAGAAATAGACCGATGCCACCAGCATGCCCATAAAAGCACTAAAGCATAAACGTTTATAGGTTCTATGCAGGCACTTGAGCATCCTATCAATGAAGCCCAGAGGTGGCATTATTATAATGTATTCAGTTTGACAGTGGGCACAGAGTACGGGCTCATCTGGATGCTGCAGCTGCTGTTCATCAATCCAACGACTAAGGCATTTCTCATGCACCCATTTGATGCTGCCACGGCAACGGCAGGGATGCAGCCAGTTGCTGCCTGGCAACTCCTCTTCAGTGCACAAACAGATCCAGCAGGTGCGTTCAGCTTCCACCTCTTCTTCTTCTTCCGCCTCTTCCTCCAGCTCAACAGCAATGTGGTCGTCAGCTTCTCGTTGGACAATTTCAGAAGCCATTATTGCTTTTACGTATAGCCTCAGTCAGTCTTAGATATATAATTTTTTGTTCAAAATTTTTGTTTTCAATTTTCTGAATGCCTTTTTTAATTATTTTCATTTTATGACTTTAGAGTGCTGAATTACTATTTTATAACATTTTTAATTTTGGTACTGGAGCTGCCGAGTAGTGACTATAAACAGCCAGAATACCAGATACGCGTAGCTTGGAGCAATCGCAGCTCAGATACACCCCACTTCACAGCTAGATCTCGTTCATCATCATCTTACCTATTATCAGGCGCGTCGAGAGGGAGGCGGTAAGGGGGAGGATTCCTCCCGGAATTTTCGCAAGGTCCGGGTGTGATTACCGTCGTACTGTCGTGATTCTATTTAATGGTGTAATAAAGGGGCGCGTACATTTCCCCCTGGGCCCGAATTTTCTCTCTACGGCCCTGCCTATTATAAATTGTATATATCGATAGGGTATCAGAATAGCAGACTGCAAAGAGTATCAGCGCAGCCATTTTTTGCCTGACCATCAATGTAGGCCTACGGAAAGACACGGAACCGTCAAAGGAGTTTGCCGTTTCGATCTTCTGGCCAAAATGAAGACCTTGTTCCCATACTTTGGCTTCGTGTCAAAATCAAAAGCACACTCTCTGCTGCGCGGCCGATTAGAGCAGGAGTACGTCTAGGAATCATTCTTGCGCTGTGACTTAAAATTCTCTGCACTCTGCCGACATCTTGTTTGTTGAAGTGGTGGCTCAGTCCATGAGCCCACATAGCGCTTCCACTGATTTGTTGCCACATCCTCGCTTCCAACTCGTTAATTGATTGTTTGTGTAGGCAGCCTGATTAGATCCAGTCCGTGCGCTTTAGGAACCTCTAGAAGTCGTTGATGTTTATTTCCGCCAGCTCTCCCTAAGTCTATTGAAAAGCGGTTTTCCTAGGTTGTTCATTTTTTCAAAGAGCAGGGCAATTATATGGAAATGAAGAACGGTTTCCTTTTCTGCCGACATCCCTATCAATCGAGCTATTGTAATTTTGTAAAAAACGACAAAAGACTTATTATAACGAACGCCGATGACTTGGTAGTATCTTGCTTATCATCGTTTGAATATGGAGCATCTTACGGCATAAGAGCACATTCACCCGCTTAAGAGCTAAGTTTGAATGTTACCCTAGGTATATTGAGGCGGCAGTTTGAACTTATCGAACAAACTCACTTAGGCCCTTTGCGATACCGATAATGGTAGTAAGTGATAAGGATATTGAATATACAGGTAAAATTAGGAAGATAGGAAAAGTGCAGGAACATGCTTAACGTGGTTTTCGAACCCACAACCTCTGCGATAATAGTCTAGTTCACTGTTACACTAAATCCCAACAAATATCATTCTGTTCGCTATGCTCTATAGAGGAAGACTCCAACAGCGGTAGGACTAGACAGGCAGCTCCTCACCATACAAGTTAAGCCAAGTATTTTGGCTTAATACTTGAAAAATGGATAACAGGCTACTGGGAGGAATGCTTTCTAGATCTGGGGTATGGTGGCTACATTTGGAGATGTGTAAACATGTTCCAAGCCCTTTCGCCTTATTACTGTCTGCGAATGGAACCTAAGAAATTGGACCTTGCACCATGAATTCAATCCGTAGAGCGTAACTCTCCAATTCAAAAAAACACTCGATCATATAGTCTGACACAATATTAGATTGGCTTAAAACAGGGGTGAGCACGGCCCTATCTCACGTAACATACGGTAATACACAACGTATGCTCTTGTGCCGTCACTGTAACACTCACCAACAACCCCTCAACATCAACCCCATTAAGAGTTTGAAAAAAGGAACCACAAATTCCCGTTTAACATATTTTAGATCAAATTAGTGACCCACAGGGATCATGTATATCCTGATGTGATCTGGTAAGGTCTAGGCCTATTGGACATAAAGGCAGCATCTGATTCTTTTTGGTTCAAAAAAGATTCCATCTAATTCTGCCCCTCTTCTCTCCATTCAAGCTTCTAAAAACTTTGCAACCAACTTTCATATTCACTTTTAAATGATGAATTGTTTGACACATTATAATCTCCCAAGTGCTATGTAGAAGCTGCCAACTAGCCTAGTTTCCTATACTCGACTGCTGCGGTTTTTTTGTTGTTGTTGTTGTACATTTTGGTGGTTTACATTTCTCGCAAAATGTGGCACATGCCACAAACACAAACCTGTTGCCACTGCCGCCGCCACTCTATGAAAATAGGCGAAGGCCAAGTGCATGGCCAAACCGGATTTGGGTGGCTGGCCTCGGCTGGCGGCAGGGACAAAATGCAAATGAACGAAGACAGATGCTGAGATCGGGAGTTCATATAACGTAGTCATTCGGCTGCAATGTGTGTCAGTGGGTGAATGGCAGCTTCTGCCCAAACAAGTGACTTTCAATTTAGAATGTTTTGATTGAAGCTTCTTAACACATCAAGAGATTTAGCTATGTGCAACACTTACCATAACTTTTGCTATCGGGCGTTGAAGAGCTTAAGGAACACAATTCATGGATTAGACACTTAATGTTTGCACTAAAATGAACTTCCACTTTAAGATCAACTTGGATCAACTTGGATCAACTTTAGCGCACTTCGCGTTTTTTTGGACACACTTTGAGGAACTCGCGCGCACCTTGCTGCCAATGCGAACTTGTCAGCTCAAGAGCAGAAGAACATTTGGCCACAAAAAGACGCGGCAACAACAGCATTGCCGCTGCCTGCTGCAACTGTCTATGCCAACTGCGGCGGCAGGCAGCCTTTCCATTCCACTTTTTCCACTTTTGCAACTTGCTAAACGACGTGCAGCATGACAAAACTCTAATAGCCAAGCCAAGTCAAGACAAGCTAAGCCAAGTCAAGCCAGGCCGGTCCAGGCCTAGCCGGCGGCGGCCCGGCTAAAAGAGTTGGCCAGCCAAGTCAACGGTAAATCAAAGTAAGGCACAAAGTCATAGCCTCAATTGGGACACTCGACAAGGCAGCTGAAGATGATGGTCTCTGCCTCTGCCTGCTGGAGCACTTAGCGCTTAACTGCGTTGCAATTTTGGCCACATAGCTAATAACTAATAGTTAGGTACTTCTCCACTTAGCCAGAGCAGCTGTTTTGAACACTTAGCGAGCCAGTTGAAATTATCTGGCGAAACTTAAACTGAGATGTTCTAGTTATGAGCAGCAAGAAGTTCACAAGCTATAGATGGGATTAGATTTTATTAAATAAAAAAAAAAATAATAATATGGATTTTACTGCAGTAAGGCTTTCGTTGGGATTCGAAATTCGATCAAATTTGCTACAGTGCTTGGGAACTATAAAAAACTTTTTAATGCCAAATTGGTTTACGATATCTTCATAAACAATCGAATCGAGGTCGTCTGAAACACCCCTATGGCAGCAATATAATTTAACCCCGATATCAAAAAAATAAAATAAACTTGTCTCCTTTGGAATAATATGGGATCTAATACGAAAGTCTGGTTACTCTACCATCTCTGAGATCTAGGCGTTCAAACGGACAGACGGACATGGGTATATCGACTTCTCTGGTCACCCTGATCATACTTTAGGTAACTTTGGGGGTCTCCGACGATTCCTTCTATATGTTACATACATTTTCGGCTTGCACAAACTTAATATAGACTTTGTACCATACTGTACAGGGTATAAAAATCAAAAAGTTAGGAACTCTAGGAATCTTAATAGTTGTGCCTATTTTAGTAATATTATCGAAAAATTACCAATAAGCATACCTCCTCCAAATCGAAAGACAATTATTTTAACCTTTACATAAATTTTTATTTTGGTATTATTTTTAATAACATTTTAATTAATTTACACTTTAAAATTTTTTGAAGTGTTACAAAAAAAGAAAAATAAATGGCGCAAAAACTCTTATAAAAGTCAAGTATAGGGACTCTTATATAGTTGAATTATTATATCGATTATGGTAATGTTTTGTTTTGGAGTAAAGGAATTTCGTATAAAATACATCACATGGTCACTTGGTTGTCTACGTTCGTCGTAAATTTTAGTCATCCAGTGCAATCATCTTTATATCCGTAACATTTGCGCGGCACATGGGGCATGTTTCGTGGTCCCCCAACCATCTTGTAATACATTCCAGACAGCAAACGTGGCCACAGCTTGTAGATGACGGTTCGACGGCTTCCTCATAGCATATGCAACACTCCCATTCAAAACAGTCACTCTCCGTCATGGTCTCAGCGTCACGTTGCTGTTCCTTGCGTGCCTCCTTGCATGCCTCCACTGTGTAGGGGCGACCACTGCGAGTGCGGCCATGAGGCTTCTCACTGGGATCAGGCATTATTATTTTTTTTTGGCAAATTATTATATGGGAAAATATAATTCGTTTTGAGTCTATACGACGTAGATGATTCGGAAACTTACAATCTTTTGACAAATAAAATGTAGGTATTTGTGTTTAAAAATAATTTTGAATACGTTTTGCTTTATATCAGCTTTATATTGGTTCCCAGTTATGCCAATTGCTTCCAAACTTTGGGTTGACAGAGTCATCGTGATTCAACGTTCTCATTGTTCCATGATATTTGGTATATTCATATAGATCCAAGCTTCATCTGTAGTATAGTGTGCTCAAATTCTCTAACTCTTGGCGTGAATTCTTTTGGAAACATGAAATTTTACACACTCTTAACATACCAAGTTGCTTGTAGAGATAGATGTAATAAGATCCCTCGGCAATCTTGCGATCTTCAAATATTTCTGGTATGGCATTTTCTCTGACCTGGCCTAGTTGCTCGCGCTAACAATACGAGAACCTATACTAAACATATAATAAAAGTTTATACTGACAGTTCCCTCAACCAAATCGAACCTATCGAAAAGAATCGAAAACTGAATCAAAAATCGTTGTCAATCAGCGTCAGTCAAAGGTTGCGGCCAGATTCTTGACTTTTCCGGTTACTTCTTACTTCTTTTTTTTTTTTTGTTTGTTCTAGGGCTCAACACCCGAAATCGCCCCTGGTCCAGGGCTGGTACCTCTGGTTCCTACTTAAGTGTGTCGCCTGTATTGGTTTTATTGGCAAACTTGTCGCTTGTCGTCTTTGAATCGAAGGTAGTCAGCGGATGCCCAAGACAATAACCGTACGCATATGCCACCAAAACCGAGTCCTTACACACACATACACTTCCGCCCACATCTTGGACAGCTACTAAAAAAAGTAAGTTGTGGAGTAGATTAGGTTTTTGTAACGTTTGCCTGCCATTGTCTTTTGTTGTGTCCTTCTTCTTGCTGTCTTTTGTTTACGCTATGTCCCCAGTGATCCGATAAAGCTTCTATACCATAGATGTCTTTTCGTTACTCTACTTCATATGTGTGTGTCTGCCTGGGAAATCGGCTGTATATGTGTGTGTGTCTGTGTGTTAGTAAGTTCCAACAAAAGTGAGAAAAAAAAATTGTATTCGATCGAGCAGATAACCTATAGTAGAATGCTCTGCTCGGCTATTGATGTTGGTCTGCCACGCCTCCTTTGGTGTTCAAAAAGTATCGCGAATTTTGAATTTCCGCGGGTTACGTATATTCGAATTTCGATTTTTTGTGGCGTTATGTTGGTACTTATGTCTCTCACTTATGCCGACAAGCTCGGCCATTTTGAATGTTCACTTAATTGTTGACAGCTGCTTTGCTTGCACGTGTTTTGGCTCATCTTCAATTTTTACCTATTCAAAGAAATGGATTAAAGAACCGGTATCAAATTTTGTGTGAAAAAGGAAATTAAGTGCGCGGATGCATTCCGAATGTTGACTGTGGCATACGGAGAAGTTACTTTGACCGAAGCAACGTTTATCGGTGGTACAAAATGTTCTCAGAAGGCCTAGAAGATGTGAACGACGAAGAGCGTGCCGGACGCCCGAGCACTTTAACAACAGACGAAACAATTGATGAAGTGAAGAAAATGGTATTGACCAATCGTCGAATCACCGTTAGAGAAGTTGATGAGGACCTATACATATCGATTGGCTCGTGCCATTCGATTTTTATTAATGATTTGGGCATGAGACGGGTCGCCTCGAAATTCGTACCAAAATTGCTCAATTTCGACCAAAAACAGCATCGCATGAACATTGCTAATGAGATGTTGGACTCTATCCGAAACGACCAAAATTTGCTCCAGCGGGTCATAACTGGTGAGGAATCGTAGGTTTATGGTTATGACGTGGAAACCAAAGCTCAATCATCTCAATGGAAGCTGCCGGCACTTACCAAGGCCGAGAAAAGCGTACCAAGTTCGGCCGAATGTAAAAGTTTTGCTTACAGTTTTCTTCGATTGCAGGAGCGTGGTGCATCATGAGTTCTTGCCACAGGGTAGAACAGTCATCAATAAGGAATATTACCTGCAAGTTATGCGCAATTTGCGCGAAGCAATCCGCCAGAAACGGCCGAATTTATGGAAGAACAAAAATTGGCTCTTGCACCACGATAACGCCCCTGCTCAACACACTAATGATGCCGCAGCCACCGTACTCCCCAGATCTGGCCCCCTGTGACTTTTTCTTGTTCCCTAAACTGAAGAGGCCCATGAAAGGACGACGCTACGCTACGATTGACGAGATAAAAACGGCATCGAAGGAGGAGCTGAACAAGATAAAAAAAAAATTATTTTTTGAAGTGCTTCGAAGATAGATATCTCATGGGGATTACTTTGAAGGGGACAAAATAGATATTCATGAAAAAATAAATAATTTTTGAAAAAAACACAAAATTCGCGATACTTTTTGAACCCACCTCGTATATTTGCACGAACTTTTTATACCTTTGGCTTAGGGTATAACAAAGTTGCCATTTACAACTTAAGAATGGCTGGCAGATTTTGATAATCTATAATTTGTTGTTTTAGTTTCCACCAAATTTCAAATTCGTATTAAAGGAACTAACTTATTAAGTGAAAGTGTACGGAGAGAAGAAACTTTGATAGAAGACGATACAATCGATAAATGGTTTTTGAATTATATTAAATTGAATTTGATCAGCATAGTCTGGATGAGCTAAATTTAATAATTGAATTTAATATAGAATAGTATAAGGTCTAGAAATTTAACGTTTAACGTATTTTATTCACAATATGAGTTACAAATTTGAAACAAAAATTGATAAAGCATTATATATGTATAACAAAAATAAAATGGAAGTATCACGGACTATATAAGCCATATATACTCTTGAACAGCGGCAAGATCCCAAGTTTGTCGATTCAAATCGGTCTTATCTATCCTTCTTCTAAAACAAGAATTGCACGGCTCATACTCAATATATAGCATTTTATAGATGAACTATATTATAATCGGATGAAATCTTCAGTATTAGCATTAACTGCCATAAACTGCATCATCACAGAGTGGAATGACTTAAATATACGAATTAGAGCTTTTGCCTTATTAACAGATTTAAATCTCAGACCCTATCACCTAGAAACACCTTATCCTTTGTATATATGTATATGAGATGAAATCAAATGCTCCTGCCTAAAATCCTCATCGTTTTTTAAAATTTGACAATAATTTTGATACGTCTCTTTCTCTCACATTCTCTCTCTCTGTCTAAACCCTACCTTATATATACAATGTACATAGATCGGACCGTAGCTCTCATAGCTTTTTTAACCTTTAACACAAAGACACGCGCTTTGGACTACAAACGTTTTTTTTATAAAATAAAAACATAACAATTAGGTACTTTATATACTTAAAAAAAAACTTAACCTACACAAATTGTGCCAAGGCCCTAAGGCAACATGAATGATCTGATCGTTCATCGAGCGACCATCGAGTAACTACTTCCAAATTACAGTCACATTCGTATCCTTCTCTATGTCTTTTTCAATGGTAACCGGCGACAAGCCTGTCTTGCAGCAAATCTCATCAAAACTGATCAGGCCCGTATACATTTTTTGACGACCAGACGGCACGGAGCCCGTAAAAACCGGATACTTGTGTATGCAACGTATAAACTTGTGCTGTAAACCAAAAATAACCATTTTGCGCTCGTCAATATTGTGATTCTGCGGGCATAGACGCTGGCAAATGGCACGCAGTGTAACACCATGCGTCATGGATGCATAAAATTGGAAAATTCTCTGCACGCTAGGTAGTGTTTTATCCGTGTTTAGGGCTACGTATTTACGGCAGGCATTGCTGAGCGCAGCACTTTGTATCAGATGCTTAAGATTCTGCGTCATATACACATTGCTATATTTGAGTATGGGCAAAAGTTGAACCACGCCATAGTACACCAGGTTTTGTATGCACGACTTGACCAAGTCTGTTTCTACATCGGCCTCTGCAGCAATGCGTGCTACATGGTTAATGCCATTTATGTACGGCAGTATCTTTATGAGTGATATAAAAAGGGGAATAAATAGGTGAATAGAATAGTTGATAAAATAATGCTACCTGTTGCGTGGTTAGATCCCAGTTTTCCAGCGGCGTATTTCGAAAATTAACCAACAATAAAGGCACCATGTGATCCTTAACAGCAGGTGGATCTGGTTTATGCATAACAATTTTTAAATAAATGGTATTATCACCTTCCACAATGGTTGCCACTTTTAGTTCGTTCAGATCCCTTAGCACTGTTTCAAAGATTTTCTGCAAACGCACTTTATCATCTTCGCGCGATAGAAAGCAAGACTCTTCTTCCATCATAATTAAGTATTCGGAAAGTTTCTTAACAACAGGTTCGTATTGTACTGATCGTGCTCTCGAATCGCACACAAAACACAGATTAAAGAGGAATGCATTGCGTGCATATTTTTGTTGATCCTGTATGCCAACAGGATAGCCAACAATTTTTACATCCATTGCATTGACAGTGAGTATGCAGCGCTGTAGATGTTGCTTAGGTATAATATAAACGTTAATGGCATCGAAAACTTCTTTGGAAATGTAGTTTTCCGGCACCTGCAAGCAAATATATTAGCATAAATTGTAAGAATGCACACGGTTTACTTACTTGACAACTTATCTTGCAACCCGCCGTAGCATGGAATTCACTTAGAAATATGCAGCGTATCTTACCTTCTGTGCTGCCGCCAATACTGGCCCCAACAGCGCCAGATGGTTCGCTTGCATTGGTATGCATATTTAATGCTTTTACAGAACACAATCACCGCATTTTATAGCCAATCTTCATCAGCTTCACTGCGTCCTGGACTCGACGACTCGTCGATTCATCACCCTTTACACACAGTCTGGCAAGGCTAACGCATAAACAGTGCTGTAAAATACAAGTAGTGTTTTTTTTATATTTATTTTACATCGCATGTACACACTGGTTGTCATTTGCTGTGTTAATAGATTTTCGCTTAGTTTAAAGCATTCTAAACAGTTTAGTAAAATTAATTCGTAGCAATGACAGAGTTAAGCACAACAAATGCTGCTGAACGACTTCAATTGGGTCCACGCGAAGGTGTCACTTATCCTATTATTATGAAATATTGCGGGCATTGCTCTATGCCCATAGAGGTATGTAGAAAACTTTAAGCTAAAGACTATCGCCGGCACATGCTCTAAATTTGTATTAATTTGATGTATTTAACAACTTGCTGCAGTACTGCGAATACTATCCAGAGTACGACAAGTGTAAGGAGTGGCTAGAAAGTAATTTGCCAGATGATTTCGAGCGTCTCAAAGTAATGGAAGAGGCGGCAGTCGATGGCACAGACGATGACAAGAAGCGACAAAAACGTGGCGGCAAGGGTCTTTTGCGGGTCAAAAAGAAGGAGGATGTGCCCAAACGTATATGCGTGTCTCGTGCAGCCCGCGGCAAGAAGAAGTCCGTCACAGTAGTAACTGGTTTAAGCACCTTTGGTGAGTGAACTTTCAATATAATTTTGTAACTAAAGCAAATTTTGTATGTCTGTTGCAGATATTGATCTCAAAGTGGCTGCCAAATTTTTTGGCACCAAGTTTGCTTGTGGCTCGTCAGTTACTGGCGAGGATGAGATAGTCATTCAAGGCGATGTGAAAGACGAGCTCTTTGATGTTATACCTGACAAATGGGCCGAAATTGACGAAGATGTTATTGAGGATTTGGGCGATTTAAAGCGTTAAAATACATAGCAGTCCATGGCATAAAAAAGTACACTCTTCATGTTTACAATTTTGGATTTTTTTTTTTGAATGTGCAAATAAAGTCAAATATAAAATTATTCAAAGCTAATGACACAGTCATTTCTATGACGGCGGTGCAGTCGGCACAACGGCAGCATCAGAGAAATGCTTGCGCGTTAGTGCAATGATCTTCTCGTTTTGTTCATCTGTAAGCGGCTCCTTGTCGTCATCTATAAGCTGCAAGCAAAAGATTTTTTTAAAAATTTAGCTAAAGGCATAGCAAGCATATTATCGAGACTTACTAGCTGCGTATGTAGCGCACTGGTGGGCGGATCATTAACCATTTGTAGCATCTCGTATGACATTAGTTTATAAGTACGTAAATCGCACAAATAATTAGTAATGGACTCTCTGGTTTGTGTTTTACAAGGTGTGTCTTCCAAGTACTGAAGAGCCTGTAAGATCATTAATTTTTGGTTAGAAACGTGCTACTAATAGACAAGTCATAGCTTATCAGAGCTTGGATAAGTTAAGTGAGTTAAAATATTGAACAAAACCAAATATTTAGAATTAAAGCGTCTTGAATGCCCTTGCTTCTACGTTCAGTTGCTCCAAACTTAATTTAAGCAGAATAAGAGGTAATGACCGTTTTGATCAACTGCTTGAAATCTGTTTAAATTATAGCTATTAATCCTTCTGTCACCAACAGCCCTTTACTTTACTTGTAATCAAATTAATGTTGGCTTTTATGAAATGTAACATCATGGCCATTTGGCTGTCTGATTGGGCCGTGAGACAACTTTAAAATCTTTTATTCTGTTTAGTTTTTCTAACTTTACTTTAATTCTATTCTTTTCGATGTTGACTTTTTCAGAAATTAGGCATTTAGACGACTGGCGTGCAAATAGAGCTGCAATTACTTTGAACTATATCGCTTGGATTCATCGTTCTTCAAATAAAAGTGGCTCGCAACATCAATAGCAGCAGCATCCATTTGCCCTATTCAGATTTAATACATTTTCATTATAAATATAAACTTTAGTTGCAAAACTCGCATTTACTTACAATGATTTTCATGCTTTCAAAGCCCAACTTCTATTCAAGTTCTGCGCTGCTAAATACTCCATTTAAAGCAGGTCTTATAAAGGCAGATTATACTAAATGCATTGGTTTATATTTGGTTTTGTCACGTATTTAACTCATGTTGTTGTTGGGATTCTTACCTCGTAAGTAACTGTGGCCAAATTGCGCATGCCGAACTTCTTTTTGCTGGTCTTGACTGTCAGCAATATCTGCATTACCTCGAAGTTTGATAGGTACGAATATGTAGCGTTAACGCTGAAAATGAAAATTATTAAAGTGCAATTAGGCAGCAATAGTAAACCAAGCTATTAACTTACGTTTCCATGATATTTATAAACTTTATTTACTTCTTAACCATACTTCAGCTCTTGATGTGCATACAACACAAACTGCCGGCAATTGGCAATTGTACAACACTGGACTGGCCTTGCCAGACTATTTATTGCATATGTGGCGGTTATTTTTGTTTTGCTTAGCCAACATTTTTTTAAAAGTAGTTACTCAATTTTACACAATGGCTAAATTATAGCATTTCCATTGCATAATTGAAGAAAAATATTTATAAAAGTTGTGCCGACTTCATTGCTCGCCATGTGCACAAAACACAAACAGCTGACAGTCAGACGTTATACAACACTAATTGGCGCCTATTTTTTGTTTACACTTGCCTTAATCTTGCTACATTTGATTTATATTTCAAATAAAAATATAACAAATGCTTGCCACATCTTAAATACAAGTTTGTAGTTTATTTAAATATAAAAAAATTAGAAATTTCGCATAATGGCTGAAATCGAGGCAGACTCAAACGGCGCGCATATAAAACGACGTGCTGCCCATAAATCTTCAACGCCTCGCGGCATTAACAAAAGTCAACATCGTTATTGGTGTCGCCGTCAATTGCGGCGTCTACTGTCTGATAAGCTCTCGAAGAAAGCAACTACAACTTCCATGGCTTCAAATACTTGCTCCAAACCGTGTAATTATGCTTGGATGCCACGTGTGCTGCTGGGCTTAGTAATTCCATTTTTGCTGCTTGGAATTTATGACAATGGCCATTTTTTGTTCAAATTTATGCAGGCTTACAACAATCAATTCCAAGCCATAGTGCACAACAATGATAACTACTGTCAGACAACGTTGAACTTGACGGAAATGTTTGTGCCCATACGCAGCCAAGTTCTCAATCAGCATGCAGCGTTGGATCAACTGGAAAAAAAGCTAGCTGAACAAAGTGCAACTCAATTTATTGCATTGTTGGGCTCTTCGGGATTGGGCAAAAGCCTAACACTACGCTTGCTGCTGGAGCAGTTTCCCTGGCCTGAAAATGTATATCGCCACGTCTGGAATGATCTAGACTATATGAAAGATAATGCGCATCTAGAGGTCGTGCAGCGTATACTGGACAGATTAAATTATTGTGGTCGCAATCTGCTCATTATTGACAATATGCCCATAAGGGATGCAGAGTTCGTAACAGTTATAAACAAAATGGTGCTAGCCCAAAATAATGCAACCATCAACGATATCAAACGACTAAGCGTCATTTATGGATTTAACTTGAATCGAATGCTACCGCAAAATAACTATGAGCAGCAGTTGCAGGAATTGGAGCAGCAGCTTTTGCCACAGACCTCGGTTATTATTTATGAGTCCTTTGGCAAAAGCGAACTGGAGCAATGTATACAACACGAGGCGCAACTGGCGCAGCTACAAATGAATGAAGTTGCTGTAGAGGATATTATAAAATTAACCGATGTTGAAGTGTCGGGCTGCAAGACTGTACGCTCCAAAGTGCTGATCTATGGCAAACCAATGATTAAAGATGAGACTGGGCTAGACAACTAAAAACTGAGACTGATGACAACGTTTTGAACTGAGTTTCTTTTTATTTTATTTTTTTTTCTTGTTTATAGTAAAATCTTAGATAAAGGATCTAGGATAAACTCAAAATTTCCCAAAGCAAATAATGGGATATATTTAGTCTTAAAAATTAACAACAAAATTGTGCAAGCTTTTAGACTATAAACCTTACCTTAATATGTAAACTATTTATGTGAAATGACAGGAAAACTATTTACCCAAAGACTACACTAACCAGCATGATATTATTGTATATATACTATATCATATCATCCATTCCCCTAGAACTATATTGTATAAATAAAATTTGTTTTATTAAGTTAATATATTATATTATTTAATTGCACTGTGCACGATTTTGGAAGCCTTATCTGAGGGCCAGCCATATGATTGCAATTGCCTTGGCAAGGATGCATGTAGTAAGAGACTACAAGGATTCTACGTTCTTAGGGAAAATCTTTGTTTTAGAGTCCATTTAAGTGTCTAAGATGTAAGTAAGTAAAAATGTACAACCATTTTAGTTAGTTTCACTAACGCCAATTTATTTCACTGTCTAGTCACAGGGTATGCGAAATGGAACCACTAGGAATACCAAAAGAAGACTAAATCAATCATCCATCTGGACATCGGAAGTCGAATTCTTCTGGATCCGCTTTGTGTTGAATATTATGAGTTGCTCAAGCCATTGCTGAATTTCTCTACCGAATACCTTTAATGGACAACCCTGAGATTTTTGCACTAAAATAAATGGGCGTGTTTCTGTGTGAGTTAAGGATTGCAGAAAAAGGAGAAGGTTATCTTTATTTACAATCTGACTAAGTAAGTGTCGACTTGATATGCCACCCAAGTACCTGCTTCATTTTCGTGGTATAACTTCTTGGAATAATGGCTGCAAAGTATGCCACGGCTAGAAACGCTTCGATCCTGTACCAAAGGAACAAGGGTAGAATAATAACGGTCGGAAGCACAATTTTCATGCATCTTCATCCAGATGAAGTGCGTGCAAATAAGATTCCATTGCAGACTTGGTTTATAAAGGCAGTAACTACTAAAGTTTTTTCAAAAGCTTCACTAAGATGTAACCCGAAGGATACGGACTATAATAGAGTCTAGCAGTATAGTTATGCCTGAAATGTTCGATTTACAGATCTAAGATTTTTATATTCTTTATTCCTTTGAAATTACATTCGATGCCATTATGTATGGAACTCGATTTCTTTTGCATGGACCACGGCCACGCTTGCAGAAGTCCAGACGTTGGACCCAATTTTCGACGGCTTTCAGGCATAAATCGGCCGATACTGCTGCAATTTCACGTTCGATATTCGTACGAAGTTCATCCATCGTCGCTGGCTTGTTGGCATAGACCATAGACTTGACGTAGCCCCACAGGAAATAGTCTAACGGCGTCAAATCGCAAAACCGAGGCGGCCAATTGACTGGGCCATTTCGTGAGGTAACACCTTCACCAAACTTGGTTGTCAATAAATCGATTGTGACATTCGCTGTGTGGCTTGTAGCGCCGTCCTGTAGAAACCACATATTGTCCAAGTCCATATCATCCAACTCGGGCCAAAAATATTCGGTTATCATTGAGCGGTAGCGATTCCCATTCACAGTAACGTGCCGGTCTTGATCATCACGGAAGAAGTATGGTCCAACGACGGCCTATAAACCGCACCAAACCGTAATTTTTTCGATATGCAATGGTGATTCATGGAGCGCGTGGGGATTCCTGCCTGACCAATAACGCATATTTTGCTTATTGACGAAGCCATTCAGACAGAAATGAGCCTCATTGCTTAAGATGATTTTTCGATGAAAATCCGGATCATTTTGAAGTTGTTGCTCAGCCCAATTCATGAACAAACGACGCTTCTGGTGGTCAAGCGGCTTCAGTTCTTGCGTCAATTTGATCTTGTAAGGATGTAGGCCAAGATGTTTTCGCAAAATTCGCCACAGAAATGCCCAACGCTTGAGAACGACGTGTGAGAGATTGATTTGGGTCTTCCTCAATTGATTCTCGACACTACGGGCACTTTTTTGTCTCACTGGCACGGAAACATTTTGTACTGTGCCTGTGGATTCAAATTTTTCCACTGGACGCTCAATTGTTGATTTGGCAGGACAATTATGACGACCATAAATTGGACGTAGCACTCTTAAAGTTGAGGCCACTGACTCCGAATTTCGACTCGTTGTTGGATCGTATATATTTCCATGATGAAATGGCAAACCTTACTGAAGAGAATTGTCAAGAGAGCGGGAAAATATATGGCGTCGTGTGCTGTACCTATCGGTCTACTTTTGTTGCGTGCCTATGGAAAAACCCGATAGATCCAAGCTGCATCTGTTGTATAGTACTTTCAAAAATCACCAAGTTTGCTCAAATTCTGTAACTCTTGGCATAAATTCTTTTGGAAACATGAAATTTTACACACTCTTAACATACCGAGTTGCTTACAGAGATAGATATAATAAGATCCCTCGGCAATCTTGCGCAGCTTTACTCTTCAAATGTTTCTGATATGGCATTTTGTCTGAACTGGCCTACGAGAACCTATACTAAACATATAATAAAAGTTTATACTGACAGTTCCCTCAACCTTTTTAGTAGAAATCGAACCTATCGAAAAGAATCGAAAACTGTCCGCGGTTGGTAGCAGGCACGCTTTTCACCGTCGTTTGGGTTGACATCCCAGCCCGAGTTGTTTCCTTAAAGGACTCCTGCGCGTGGGGTTTGGTTGCATTTTGTTCTTAGTAGCCTCCCCCCATAGCACTTTATGCCTGCTGCCAGGCACGTCTGGCCATGTTTCCAACGTAGCAACACCAGACTTGGAATTCCGGATACTGCTGCGCTGTTACCTTAGCTAGACCGTGCACTGGCCAAGCGTCGAGGGAAGACAAATGCCAGACTCGGTGCTTGAGCCAGTACACAGCCCAGCCGGCATCCTCTTGGAGGGTTCAGCCAGATGATTCTCGTAATGAAAAATATTGGATGTACCAAGCTAAATCGCCATACAATGCTGATGAAATACCAGTTTCGCATGTCCTCAAAAAATGAGTCTCTGCTTTGATATATACAATAGATAGTTTTTGTTCCTGAAGTGAAGCATAAAGACTGTCAAAGATGATCCCAGCAAGATTCCCAATTGGTAGATTTTTTTGAAACTATTCAAATTATTGTAAAGCTTTAGTAATTTATTGTAAATCTTGACTGGATCTCTCTTCTAATTTGTCTGCTGCGAGTTTCTAAAAAACAAAATTATTTGCACTAAATTTGAGCAAGGCTGAAAAACATGTAAATCCCATAAATATAAAAATTTCTGCTCTATATACAGAACTGCCAAGTCACTAGATTGCCCCAATCTTGCAGTCACTCTGCATCAGCACTGGCAATTAATTCTCAATATACGTAAATATATCATTCAATTTAGTTTGGCACCCATAAAAATCGATCTCTCTCTCTCTCTCTGCATCGAAATGCAACCGGCGTAGGCGTAAACGAGGTTGATTGGCGCCGGAAGTTAACCTCGAACCAGTCGGTGTGAGTTGGTTCTACAAAACAAAATATTAAGCATACGCCCGTTTGCCCAAGTACGCACTTAAGTCGACTGCAAAATGTTTGTTGTTAAATATATAAATATATATAACATATAGTATATTTTTCTTAAGATCGTCAACAAAAACAACCGTTTATTTAGTTCGTTGTTTATTATAATTGAATAAAATTGCATATGTTAATGTTTGGCAATCGTTTCAAAAATTGGTTCCTCAACATAGGCGTAACTTTAATTCTTGAAAAAGAGTTTACATTTTTCAAACTAAGATGGGATTAAAGCAGAGACTCCTCGCTGAGTTAAAGGAATAATAGAAGAGGAAGAAGATCCGAGGCAGAACAGGTAATACGATATGGATGGTTCTATCTTATAGTCTCTAGAAAGTCGTGTTTAAATTACTCGTCAATAAATATGATGATTTAAAGATGTCTCCCATTAGGTGTTTTACCCGAAATTTTTAGTACTAAATACTTGATACTAGAGACGGTTTCGGCAATAAAATTTGAAACCGTTCCAGAACAACCTTTCGAAGGTTACGCAATACGCAGAAAAAGTGAAAATTGGTTCAATTTTTATATGGTAGCTATACTAAATATTGGACCAGTGTTGATTAAGCTGCACACAAATGTGTGGCCACATTAATTTGTATATGTTATACAAAATTTCCTCTAGCTGAACATTCCATTGCACTGTATACTGACTCAAGCACCAGAGTCAGGCACTTATCCTCCCTCGGTCTAGCTGAGGCAACAACGCAGCAGCCTCCGGATTTCCAAATTTGTAGCTGCTTCGTTGGAGCCATGGCCAGAGTTGCCTGGTAGCAGGAATAAAATGGTATGGGATGGCTCCCAAGAACAAAATGCAACCAAGCACCCGGCGGCTGGAGTTCTCTAAGGAAGCACTCGGGCTGGGATGTCGGCCCAAACGTCGGTGGAATGCGTGACTGCTACCACCGCGTGGTGGAGACAATAATACCCCTCAGCGTGTCGCCAATGTTCACACCTGGCTGGAGCAGGTTAGGACAGATGTGTGGCTACTACCACAACAACAACAACAACGGTACGAGATGCCAAATTGTGGCGCGGTACTTGGAGATTCAGACGGCGAACTACAAGGCTCATTCTGCGCTGAGGCGGAGGAAGAACTTCTGCGCTCCCCAGCCAAGGGGTCGCGCCTTCCCCCTGTAGCGATGGTCCCAAAAGGAAAACCCTGGCTTACCTCACTAGAAGAGTATGCCGACAGGGCACCTCAAAAGCTATTATGCGCTTTTTTTTCCCCGAAAAAGGGTTTGTGAGAACAAAAAGGTGGGGCACTGCGACCAAAAGCTCTTTTGTACCATACCCATAAATTAGAGCAAAAGACTTTCCGATTTCCGCACGAATAGTAGGTCTTTTGTTGCTATTGACTTAAGATGGAAGGGACTAATCCGATCCTTTCCCACGTGACAGGCTCTGTTCCATACCAGCGCTGGGCAGTCACAGAGAATATGTCTGAAGGTTTCATCGTCTTCTAGACAGAGTCTGCGCTCTGAAGAGTCCGATAGGCCAATTTTCTGTAGATGGTTTCTAATAGTGTGGTGGCCAGATAGGTATGCTACCAGGAGCTTTAAGTTCGCTCTGCCAAGACCTTTTGTCTTGATCGCATCCACAGGTTTGACAAACACTTTTGCTTGACGAAGTCCCGGTAAGGAGAACCAGTATCTCCTATGTTCTCCTGCAGCCCATTTGTTTATCATGGTTTCGATTGTGGACCAACCAATACAACAAAACGGCGCAGGAGATGTAGTCAGGGTGAATGCACCCTGTCGTGTTACCATCTACTCCTGAGTGTCCACATATCCAATAAAGCACGACTTTGTTCCGGGCGGACAGGGTTTAAGGGTAGTTACGGCATTCTTTAACCATCCTGAAGGAGATGCTCCCAGATGATCATGCCCTAATAGCAGCTTGGCTATCTGAAAAAAAACATATGTTTGCTCCCCTAGTTCCCTTGAAAAGGATACTAAGGAAATCTTTATGGCATGAATCTCCGCCTGAAAGACGCTGGGCCAGATGCCCATTGCGGTAGAGATTCTGGTGTTGGGTCTAACGATTCCAACACCTACACCCTGCAGAGTTTTGGACCCATCCGTAAACCTTTGTTGCCACCGGGGTTTCCACAGGGGCTGCCATCAGCCCCAAATCTGCCGACTTGGGAGAACAGATCTAAATTTCTTATTATGAAAAAGTTCCGCGATCATATGATCTGATCTAGAGCTGATATGATATGTCAGGAAGGGACTAATACAAATATCAAAAAATTGCTGTTAGGGTATTAAAGATCAGGGAGACCAAAGTGGTAAACACCAAACTGGTGGCATTTCAATAATAATTTTAATTTCTATGGAGAATTGAGGCACCCCGCGTGACTTAAATGTTTTCTAACAATGTAGTGCAGTTATCGATAAAACAAGGCCTGCCGTGTTAATCGGAAACTAAAGCTGGAAAAAAAGGTCTTTGTTATAGTTTTTAATTACATTTCCCCACTCCACACTATAAAATAGTTATAAATTTTAATTCAAACAAAGGCGTGAAAAGCAATTATATTTTAATGGACCGACAATTTGCAATTAAACCGATAAATGCCGCTGGTTACAAATTTCATTCATATTTGATTACTATCCAATTAATTTGTGCTTTACAAAAAGCTATAATACTTGTACTTCTCGGAGTCCGGAGCTATAAATTTTGGTCTGTCAAAATGGAAGTAAGTCAGTGTCACTCTAAAAAAGAATTCAAATGAAGCGCCTTTTCATAATTTGGACACTAGCGTTGTCCTGCCAAATCTGCCAAAGTTCTGTAAGTTTGTGGAATTAGAATTCCTTGCATTTGGGTTACTTATTCTTTGATCCTAGCTCAACAACAGATATGAAGTGGTAGCCGATGATAAAGTATTTATGGAAAGTTGCAAAGGCGAGGATAATCAGGGCAACTTATTGCTAGACGATATTATTGATGTCTCCGGCTTAAAAATTACGCCCAGCGAGGATCTCGAAACGTTTAATGTTAATGGTGACATCGTGGTCAAGTTGAATATACCGGATGCGCCTATTATGATGGAATTGGAAGTGCTGCATAAGGAGCGTGATCAATGGTTGCCTACAATATACACCATAAAGCGTGACAATTTTTGTAGTGCCTTAAAGGATCCGCACGAGCTTTGGCATCCTTTTGTTAGAGCCATACCAAAGGAACAGCTGGTTTGTCCACCAAAAGCGGGAGTAAGTAAAAGTTTATTAAAGTAAAGTCACACAGGAAGTATTTGGAATAAATACACTAGTTTTGGTGTCCTCAACACATGCTACACATTTGTGTGCAGCTTTATCAACATTGGTACAATATTTCGTATAGCTACTGTATAAAAATTTGTACCAGTTGCCATTATTTCTGCGCATTACGTAAGCTTCTTAATTTTGCATCATTTTCTGAGATGAGATGATATCAAATTTATCCAATCCAATATTCCCACTCGGCTAACATATTTTTCTTTTCTCTCTGAATTCCTTTATAAGGGGCTTTTTTCAAGATTTATTTTTTCTTTTACGAGCTTATAATGTAGGCTGTAAAGAATCCATAGATGGAATGTTTCTTGAGAAATCGAACTCAATAGCGAATGACTAGCACTTGGAGGTGGCGCTCAGATCCTTAGAAATTTTACAAGAGTATGAGAAGAAATTGAGTTCGATGGAAAGCTCCCAAGAGGAGTAAATAGGAAAATGGTTGGGAAAATAATCGTTTGTTTTCGTCATTAGTTCCCAGTTTTTCAAGAATGAGGCAAAAACTTCAATTTTCCTTCAGCTTTATATCTCCATTTTGAGACTAATAAAAAGGATCGATCTGATTCATAAGATTCTTTTGAGCAAGAATATATCTTTCATATGGCGTCAAAGTTTTAGTAATAAGTTAAAAATTACTTTGCATCTTTCCAGGCCGTCTTTACTGTCACCAATATGACGAATCGCTTTGATTTGAAGAATATGCCACGCTGGGATATTAATGGAGATCTCAAGACGGTCTCTCATTTCAGCGTAGGTGAATACAAGACCTGTATGGTCGTTTATTTTAAGATCTATCGTAAGTAACTATTGAACTGAATGATGGATCTTAATTTTTTGTTTTGCCTATTGGAGAATCATCTTCAGTAACTGGCATGCTTTTTAGCTTTATTTACTATGAACATAATAATACTTTGTACACACACTTCTACTATAAACGATCTAAGGTTTTTATTATTTTCACATTCTATCTAAATCTAATGCAAATAAACAAGATTTCACGCAACAAAATGTCGCGTAATTTTATTTAAATTTTTATTTTGTGTCTGCCGGTTCGACATCATGATTATCATCGTTAACATCATAATCATAGTATTTTTTTTGGTAATGGGGACATACATTTGATAAGCCCAGCTACTTGCTTTTGATCCCCATAATCCATTTCGCTATTTGCTAAGAGCTTAACCAGAAGCCGCCAGTTGGTTAGCTTGTCAACAATTCGGAGTCATCTGTTGGCGCCGTCAAAATCGCGATGTTATTTATATACATATGAATATTTACTATACCTACAAGACAGAAAATCCCAAACTCATTTGCTTTTTGTGCCAAGTCAACGGCGTCTGTCTGCGCGTGATTTCATTAAGTGCCAAAAGTAGCTCCATATTTAGTACAAGTATACTTATGCTGAAAATTTATGAGATGCATCATATTTAACCAGGGACTTAGCTATCTTGTGCCCATTCGAGAACATTAAGTAATATTATACACAGGAGTTGCTAATTGATTACAAAGCATGAAATGGCGTTAAAATTTTGATACCGCCTCAGAATATGATGCAACATTTAGAAGCTTACGCAATGCGCAGAAAAAGTGAAAACTGGTACAAATTTTTGTATAGTAGCTATACGAAATATTGTAACAATTTTGATCAAGCTGCATACAAATGTGTAGTAACATTAGTTTGTATATGTTGCAATTAATTTTTGTATTTTTCTAAATATTGTGATTTAATTTATAGGGGTTGCTAAATTGCATTATAATTTTAGTGAAATACTTGTTAGTAGAGATGGTTAGGTTAGGTAAGGGCGGCAGCTAGGACTGACTTCCCAACTCACTTAGGCCAAGGATAGGCCCGTTGCGATATCGCTACAGCGAGCTATTTCACCACTCTTAATCACTTGAGAGGTCCCCTATAAGAGGTGAGGGAGGAAGTCATCCGGCCGCATGAATAAGCCTTGAAGGCCATTTTGGACTCTGTTCAGAGAACTGAGATAAATCGTCAAGAAAGTGCGACTTTAGGAACCTAAATCTTTTACTGCCCAGTCCACGACAATGACAGAAAAAATGTTTCACCATCTCCAGCTCCTCCTCATCGCCACAGCTTCTACAGAAGTCATGGTGGGGAGCATTCAACCTGGATGCGTGGTTTCCCACCAGCCAGTGTCCTGTAATAGCACGGATAACAGTTGAGCACTGGGCTCTATTTAGAGAGCAAAGTTCTTTGGTTCTTCTACTGCAGTATGTCGGCCAGGTTTGTTCGATGTCCGATTCCACGTTTTATTTGCACAGAGAGCGAAAAAATTTCGTATTCTCAGTTTACAGCTGGCCATGGGTATACCCAGGGCCTCCTTGTCTTGAAGGAGGATGCTGGTAGTTCCTTTCCTAGCCAGTTCATCCGCAATATAGTTGCCCTCGAAGTCCTCATGTCCTGGGACCCATATGAGGTGAATTGAAAACTGCTCCCCTAGAGACAAGAGACAGTTGTTCACTGACTTCATACACGAAGTCATCGAAACTAGGGACTTAATAGCCGCTTGGTTGTCCGAGTAGATGCAAATGTTCTTATTTCAAACTTGTAAGTTTCTTTCTTTTTGTTATTAAAGCCTCCTGGATTGCAGTGACCTCAGCCTGAAAGACACTGCAGTGGTCCGGGAGTCGGAAAGCAGTTCTACAGAAGTAGAGTTCCTCAATGTAGACGTCTCCGCCTCCAGTCGTCCAGCTTGGAACCGTTCGTGTATATCTTTATCGAGCCCGCTGGGCCTGTACATCTGTATTCCACTCCTCCCTGGTTGGAATTTAGGCTCTGAATTTGGCTGTGAAATGTTTTTGCAGTATGCAGGAGTCTGTGCTTTCGGGAATAAGTGGGTTCCCCTTAAGAATCTTTGCATGACCAAATTCTTGGTCATTCCATTTTTTTGCCTCTCTCATTTGGGGAGCACCATTAATGGTAAGTTCGGCGGTTCGCTGAACCCTACTGGGGTGGTCCCTTTATCTTAGGTAGGCCACCAGATAGAGACTCCATTAATCAGTACATTTCTGACAATGGCAGTGTATAGTCAGTGAACTATGTTTGGGGACATGTTCCATTTATGTCCAATGGTGGTCCAAAGTGCATAAAGCGATCGTGGCCTTTTTTCTTCGATCTTCTGTATTCAGGTTCCAGTACAGTTTGCTGTCTAGGACTAACCCGAGGTATCTGGCTGAGTCGCTTAATGGTAAGGTCGCACCTTTAAGCTTGGGATTTATAAGAGAAGGAAGTTTATACTTCCTGGTGAAGAGCATAAGCTTTGTCTTATTTGGATTTACCCCCCAATCCGCTGGCCGTTTCCCAGCTTAAATTTTACCATTTTTGGGTAGAACCCTCGAAGTTCCTATAGGAATTTAATGAACACAAGTAGCTAATCAGCGAGTTTTAACTTAATTTTGGGAAGCGTTTTAAGAAATTGGTAAAAAACCAAAGGGAATGAGAGGTGATATACCCTTAATGTAAAAACAAATTATGTATTTGTATCAGTTTATTGTGAAGAAGTTTATGAAAGTCACTTTTTATACCCTTTATCTGAGGGATACAAAGGTGCCAGAAAGGAGAAGACGTTTGAGTCTGCCATAATGTTACTTAAAGTATAAGCAGAGTGATTAGAGCAGTCTGTCTGTCCATCATTGAGAACGCCTAGATATCGGAGATGATAAGAGCTTACCCAACCAATCTTGAACTTGAGAAATGTGACGGAAAATCAATTTGGTTAGTCTGTGAGATATTGGGGAAGTATTTTTGCTTAAATTTGGTTTGCTCCGGTTTGGCCAGCTTGAGGGCAATAACTTCGGGGCAAAGACTTCTGTAATTTGCAGATGTTTTTGATGGTTTAGACTTCGTCAATTTACAAAGAAGATTTAGTAAGAACGTCTTTTGACGCCTATAGAGGGTGCTTTTAATTTTTATATGCAATATACATATGTCCTGTTTGAGAATATTTTGCAAGCAGTGCATAGATTCGTGGATTGAACGTGAGCAGACTTGTGCTTACAAATTTCAAATTAAAAAAAAAAATTATTAAATATTCTCAGAGCTTGTTGCAAAATTTAAGAATTTTGTTTTCCAAGCTAAAGCCTAAAGCTATTTTTTAAATTTAAAGAACTTTTATTTAATAAATAATGGAGATTACTCATGAACCAATCGTCGCCGACAATAACCGCATGGACGAACAGGGATTAATGGAGTGTCCCTTTATATCATATCATAAATTGCAGGCACATCGTATGCCCGTACACGTCGCCAGATGCGCCAAGAGATATGCTGAGAAATATGAAGTCGAAAAATTTGTTTTCAAAACTAGAGCCTAAAGCTATTTTTTAAATTTAAACACTACTATACTATAATATAATATCTTTTACCCAAATCCTCAATTTCATTGCATGCACCAAAAAATATATAAAAATATAAATTAAAAAAATTCAACAATAAATAAAATACGACAAACGTAGATAGGTAAAATGCCTATTGATGCGCTTGTTGTGTGAACCAGTTGTGAATTGTAAGCGAGTTTTAATATAATAGTTTATGCTGTAATCAGGCCTTTGTGTGGGGAGTGGGGAATGATGCATTACCCCGGGCAAGGAGTTTCTCATCGGTCCGGTGTAATAAATATCGTACTGTCATGATTTTAGCTGAAGGAGTAATAGCGAGTCAGGTCCATATCCCCTGAGCCCAGACTTTCCCTCAACGACTTTGCCAACAAATGATTATTTAACCTGTGAGCCTGTGTGCAGTAGCTGGGAAAGCTTCTCTCTGAAAACTAGGGCTGTTTGGCCGAGCTGGCTCTTTTTATGGAGTCTTTAAATTGGTTCCTAAGGTGAACGACTGGGCAATCTTCTAAAACATCCACCACCACACTGGTTTATTGAATCTAACTCCAAAACTGCAAAATTATATTATGCTCCTACGGCTACAGCTTTCGGAAACTGCACTTTCGAAGCGACAAAGAACGATCACATACGGTAGAGAATCTTCCGCCTTAAAAATAGGTCGATCCCTTGGGTGCTTTGTATAAAAGGTATTAAGCCGCAACCTGACAGGCCTTCTATATTTATTTTGTAATATATCGGCTATTATATACCCGTTACTTGGTCTTAGTCTTCACATTGTTGCTAAAAGTAAGAATTATTAATACCAATGCGGTTAAAATTTGTCTTTTTTTACTATAACCTCGAAAGTGCACATTTCAAAGAAGGGGTAATGAAAAAAAAAATCTATGTATCGAGTGTTAAAATTGGGTTCATAATCTACACTGTAGATGATAATAATGTAGAGTAATGTCCCCAGTTCCTTAGGTGGGAAGAAAACCACAACGAGAGCATACGCAGGGCGTTGGTCATACGCTCACAGAGAGTTTTGGGGTATTTACCCGAGAAGGGTCACCGACTGGCTGACGGTCAATTTTTATATGGTAGCTATATGAAATATTGTACCAATTTTGATCAGGCTGCACACAAATGTGTAGCCGCATTTATTTCTATATACATATATGTTACAATAACTTTTTTTTCAAAAAACTTATGTCAGCTGTATTTGATTTTAGATTTAACATATTTTGTTAAGTTTGATCAAAATCGGTTCACAATTTTCTATGGCTACCATACAATAGTTAAACCAGCTCTTTGTGAAATCTTGTATTATTTATTGCATCATAATACCACAATTTGAAACAGGTAATAAAAATCACGCCAATTTTATTACTATAATATGAGTAATAGAAAAAATAAACTCTTGATAAAATGTGTTTTTTTCTAGCTTTCTTTAGAAAATTTAGATTACTGTTGTAGTTGTTGTTATTGTAGCGAGTAGCTTATCTAAGTGGCTCCCCGTTAAACGATTGATAGATATTGGAGCTTACCAGGTTTCATTCATAATGCCAGCTTGCTTGTTATACTAACATCGTTAGATGACAGCTTGACTGTGTAGTTATAGGGTGGGTCATCTGTTGATTTGCTTGTTGTTTTTTTAAATTCAAATACGAAAACAATTTCTTTTTTTTGGTAATATCTCCAAATCCTTTTCATGTAAAAATTGTTGACTTAACGACTAAAATATGTGGGGGATACACAAATTTTAAAAATTTTGTAAACTTAAGTAATTAATAGGGTGGGTCAATTTGTATGAAGCCAAAAAAGTCTATTTGGCAAAGGAATCTATTTTGATTTTCGAGCAAGCAGATTTTTAAATTCGACCTTTTTCCTATATGAACTAAAACATGTTTTGGGCGTTTTAGGGGTTTTGGGGGTCCAGGAATTAATTTTGCTTATTTTTGCTTATGAATGTCACATGAAATTTATTCGCCTTTTTTTCGAGATAAGTGACGAATTTCTTGGGGAAATTGCGAAATATTTCACTTTCTCGTATTACAATACATATTTTCATTGACCTAAAATATTAGGGAAAAATTAGACCCACCCTTGTAATTAATCATTTTAATTAATCTTAGAGCTTACCAATTATTGTTTTTAGACAGATATGAGACTTTTTGAACCATTATTTGTTTGATTTGAAATAAGCTTTTAAGCTTAAGTATTACAATACAGTGAAAAACGGAAAAAGTTAAAGTTTTGACCTTGTACCTATTTCCGTGTTCATCAAATACTTTCAGATCGTCCCTCAACAAATTTTCAAACTTGCATTTTGTATATAAATTTGACCAATTTTGTTAGAAAATGTACCAATAAACTGCAATTAATAAACAAAACAACACATGGCCCACCCTATATTATAGGGCTTTTTCCGACTGTAAACGACACCCAATTATTAAGCCATCATTTTTACGTTGGGGCAATCCCCAAGATTCTTTGTAACTCGCGGAAAATGTTATTGATACATTTTGATAAAAAAAAAAGCTCGCAAACCAAAAATTCTTTAATAACAGGCATCTATGTTTTATTCCCGGATTTACTGCGGTCTCGGGTCGATATGTGATTATACATTCCGGCTTTCTCAACTAAGCTCTGTTATCCAACAATAATAACCAAGTCGATTCTTTGTTGTACCCTTCGAATATACAAATCATTGGAATTAATTGTATTGGTATTATAAAACATACAGTTTAATCGAAAATTATTCGGACGCTTTTAAAAATGTTTGTAGGTAAAAGACTTTTGCGGTTTTATTGTTGCAAAGTTTTCCTAAAAGCCTACTACCGATTATTAAGCTATAGCGATAAACGATAAATCGAACGCTTTATTAAAAAATTTTGTTTGCAGGTTTTGGACTTTTCACTTTTAGTGTTGTAATGTTTTTCGCAAAGCCTACTGGCGATAATTAAGCTTTAGAGAGAATCGTTAAATCAGCCGCTTTTTTTTAAATTTTTTTTCATTTTTTGGATTCAGAAATTATTTGGACACTCCTAAACATATTTGTAGTTTTTGGCGTTTTTCGGTTTTATTCTTGTAAACTTTTCTTAAAGGCTAACAGCGATAATCGATATATCGGCCACTGAATCAAAACTCAGATTATAAAGGGTTTTTCAATAAGAGCGCTACAAAAGTTTTTTTCAATAAAACAAAAACGGTTTTGGATATCAATGAAATTCTTTATTCACAGGAATTAAAGTAAAGTACATTCGATGCCATTATGTATGGAACTCGATTTCTTTTGCAGGGCCAACACGGGCACGCTTGCAAAAGTCCAGACGCTGAACCCAATTTTCGACGGTTTTCAAGCATAAATCGGCCGATACTGCTGCAATTTCACGTTCGATATTCGTACGAAGTTCATCAATCGTGGCTGGCTTGTTGGCATAGACCATAGACTTGACGTAACCCCACAGAAAATAGTCTTACGGCGTCAAATCGCACGATCGATCGAGGCGGCCAATTGAGTGGGCCATTTGGTGAGATAACACGTTCCTCAAACTTGGTTTTCAATAAATCGATTGTGACATTCACTATGTGGCTTGTGGCGCCGTCCTGTTAAAACTACATATTGTCCAAGTCCATATCATCCAATTCGGGCCAAAAATATTCGGTTATCATTGAGCGGTAGCGATTCCCATTCACAGTAACGTGCCGGTCTTGATCATCACGGAAGAAGTACGGCCCAATGACGCCGCCGGCCCATAAACCGCAACAAACCCTCATTTTTCGGTGTGCAATGGTGACTCATGGAGTACGTGGGGATTGCTGCCTGACCAATAACGCATATTTTGCTTATTGACGAAGCCATTCAGCCAGAAATGAGCCTCATCGCTGAACATGATTTTTCCATGAAAATCCGGATCATTTTCAAGTTGTTGCTCAACCCAATTCACGAACATACAGAAGACGCTTCTGGTGGTGAAGCGGCTTCAGTTCTTGCTTCAATTTGATCTTGTAAAGACGTCACAGAGAAGCCCAACGCTTGAGAACGAAGTGTGAGAGACTGATTTGGGTCTTCCTCCATTGATTTTCGACACTACGGGCACTTTTTTGTCTCACTGGCACGGAAACATTTTGTACTGTGCCTGTGGATTCAAATTTTTCCACTGGACGCTCAATTGTTGATTTGGCAGGACAATTATGACGACCATAAATTGGACGTAGCGCTCTTAAAGTTGAGGCCACTGACTCCGAATTTTAATAATTTCGACTCGTTGTTGGATCGTATATATTTCCATGATGAAATGGCAAACCTTACTGAAGAGAAATGTCAAGAGAGCGGGAAAAAATATGGTGTCGCTTACTGTCCCTATCGGTCTACTTTTGTAGCGTCCCTATTGAAAAACCCGATATAAAAAAGCTTTTTTTTTCTCATGTTTTTGAAACATGTTCATCGTGCGTATATTAGAAAATATTTGTGTGTGGGCCCCCTGAGCCGCTTGCGTCGATGAAGGGATGAGGGTATTTTTTTATATAAAAAATGCAAAAAGTTAGAAACTCCAGGAATCGGAATAGTTGTGCCTATTTTAGTAATATCTTCGAAAAATTACGAATAAGCGTACCTCCTCCAAATCGAAAGACAATTATTTTAACCTTTACATAAATTTTTAATTTGGTATTTTTTTGATTAACATTTTGCGCTTACTTTTAAATTTTTTAAAGTGTTGCAAAAAAAAACAATAAATGGCGCTAAAACTCTTATAAAAGTCAAGTCTAGGGACTCTTATATATTTGAATTATTATATCGATTGTGGTAATGTTTTGTTTTGGAGTAAAGGAATTTCGTATAAAATATATCACATGGTCACTTGGTTATCTACGTTCGTCGTAAATTTTAGTCATCCAGGGCAATCACCTTTATATCCGTAACAATTTCGCGGCACATGGGGCATGTTTCGTGGTCCCCCAACCATCTTGTGATACACTCAAGACAGAAGACGTGGCCACAACTTGTAGATGACGGTTCGACGGCTTCCTCATAGCATATGCAACATTCCCATTCGAACCAATCGCTCTCGGTCATGGTCTCAGCGTCACGTTGCTGTTTCTTGCGTGCCTCCTTGCATGCCTCCAATGTGTAGGGGCGACCACTGCGAGTGCGGCCATGAGGCTTCTCACTGGGATCAGGCATTATGTGTTTTTTTGGCAAATTTACGGAAAATATAATTCGTTTTGAGTCTATACGACATAGATGATTCGAAAGCTTTGTACAATCTTTTGACAAATAGGTAGGTATTTATGTTTAAAAATAATTCTGAATACGTTTTGCTCTATATCAGCTTTATATTGGTTCAATATCGGTTAACATCGTTATGCCTTGTTTCCCAGTTATGCCAATTGCTTCCAAACTTTGGGTTGACAGAGTCATCATGATTCAACGCTGTCATTGTACCATGATATTTTTCTTGGTATATTTATATAGATCCAAGCTTGATCTGTAGTATAGTGTGCTCAAATTCTCTAACTCTTGGCATAAATTCTTTTGGAAACATGAAATTTTACACACTCTTAACATACCGAGTTGCTTACAGAGATAGATATAATAAGATCCCTCGGTAATCTTGCGTAGCTTCATTCTTCAAATATTTCTGGTATGGCATTTTCTCTGACCTGGCCTAGTTGGTCGCGCTAACAATACGAGAACCTATACTAAACATATAATAAAAGTTTATACTGACAGTTGCCTCATAATTTTAAGTAGAAATTGAACCTATCGAAAAGAATCAAAAACTGAATCAAAAATCGTTGTCAATCAGCGTCAGTCAAAGGTTGCGGCCAGTTTCTTGACTTTTCCGGCTACTTCTCAGCCTGCCCCCGTCGTTTTTTTCGTTTGTTCTAGGGCTCAGTAAAACACCCGAAATCGTCCCTGGTCCAGGGCTGCTATCTTTGGCTTTTTATTTAGTTTGTTATTTGTTCATACTTAAGGGTGTCGCCTGTATTGGTTTTATTGGCAAACTTTTCGCTTGTCATCTTTGAATCGAGGGCAGTTAGCGGATGCCCAAATCTGGGGAACAGCTGCCAAGTCAAACATTAAAAAAATTCAAACTTTACAAAACAAAACCTTGCGCAAAATTGATGTTGCCTCGTGGTATATCCGAAATCGAAAACTTCACAAGGATCTAGGCATTCTGTATGTGGGTGATGTGTTAAGCTGATCGCTTAAGGAACCATAAAAATTCACTTGCTTGTGCCCTGTCCGGTCATAGATCAAGAAGACGCCTGAAAAGACTTCACCCAAACAACTACTTGATTTTCGAAAATATTGTATATATAGTATAGAGTAATCTAGGATATACCACATAATAAGTTATATTGAGTGTACAGTGATTTACTTTTTTTTTTATAAATTTTGGATCATAACCCTTAGAATTATGGGTTGATTGCCAATAAAATAAATATTCAAGAAAAAAAAGGAACAAATACTAAATACTAAAATTAATACTAATATAATAAAAATATATTCAAAAGAATACTTTTCCCAAAATAGTAAAGATAAAAGGAACAAAATTAGGGAACTTTTTTTTTCGACAATCCAGAGAAGCCCTAGGCTTCAGTAGGAGAAAAAGGAAATGATGATAATGAGAATTTTTATTCAAAAGAATACCTACCCCAAAATATATATTTGGGAAACATTTGTTTTTCTTCATTAAATTAATATAAGGCGACATTCCAGTGCGAACCACGAGCAGGTAGTGCGTCGGCTTGAGAAGAGTACGGTCCAGGATTGTGGTGGTATTCGCCAGACACTTTGCCTTTACGCTTTGAGAGTAAAAGAGAATGTATATAGTTCTATAGTTAGTAGTGATTGTAATTACGAGGTCGCGCCAGGGTTTCTGGATTATTTCTACGAATTGGGAAATTTTTAAGGCATGACCCTCTTCTTTCAAGTCGGGAGACTTGGGCTGATGGCAGACCCTGTGGAAACCTCCGGTGGCAACAATGGTTTACGGATTGTACAAAACTGAGCAGGCTGTAGGTGTTGGAGTCGTTGGGCCCAACACCAGAATCTCTACCGCAATGGGCATCTGGCCCTCTTCGTCCTCGTCTTTTAAGCGGAGATTCATGCCATAAAGATCTGCGCCCTTAGTATCCTTCTCAAGGGAACTAGAGTGAGCAAACATCTGTATTTATTCAGATAGCCAAGCTGCTATTAGGGCATTATCATCGTGGAGTATCTCCTCCAGGATGGTTAAAGAGTGTCATACCTACCTCCAAACCCTGTCCGCCCGGAACAAAGTCGTGCTATGTTGGGTACCTGGACACTCAGGAGTCGATGGTAACACGATCGCTGACGATTTAGCACGACAAGGTGTCTCCACCCTGACAACATCTCCTGCGCCGTTTTGTGGTATTGGTTGGTCCACAATCAAAACCATGATAAACAAATGGACTGCAAGAGAACATAAGAGATACTAGTTCTCCTTAACGGAGCCTACCAAACCTCTGGATACGATCAAGACACTTTTGTCCTTTGTCTTGGCAGAGCGGACCTAAAGATCCTGGTAGCATACCTATCTGACCACCACACTGTTAGATACCATCTACAGAAAATTGGCCTATCTTCAGAATGCAGACTCTGTCTTGAAGACGATGAAACCACACCAGACATATTCTCTGTAACTGCCCAGCGCTGGTATGGGACAGGGCCTGTCACATGGGAAAGGAAAGGATTAGTCCCTACCATCTAAGGTCGATACCAAAAAAGACCTACTGCTATTTATGCGAAAAGCGGAAAGTCTTTTGCTTTAATTTATGGGTATGGTATAAAAGACCTTTTGGTCGCAGTACCCCAGTATGAAAACTGACGAAAAAATGCTTCAATCAACTTTTCTCAAACTCTTTTCAAAGACTGACTGAAAAATAAAAATATGCTCTGCAAAAAGATGCTACCAGAATTATTTTGCCTAACCCTGGGAAGCCTCTAAAAATTTACAACTAATAAAAATGCAATTTTTTGTAATAAAGCTTTTGAACTTTAACGTAACGTTAAAGTGTGCGAATAATTTGCAGCCCGACTGTATGACTTGACAACTTTTGATGTCTAGTATTATATTTTATAGTACTTGTATTGATTTTCACGTTCATGTCGTTTTCAAGTTACTAATTTTTTTAATATTATAATATTAATATTATATATAGACAATAAATAGTTGGTTGGGTTTACATCATAAGTACATACTAAGTAACAAAGTAACAAGTCAACTAACAAGCTGAAAGCGCTTTAATCTGGTCATGACCTGTTTGTTGCAGGTTGAGGTTGAAATTCTATACATAAACTGCATCAGATACACAATTATACGTGTATTACATAAATCAGTATACATAGTATTCGATTATATAGATATGATATTATATGGATGAAAGTTTCTTCAAATAATTTAGGTCGCGTGCTTATAGCCAAGTTTCTTCATAATAATATAGGAAATTTGAATATAGTACTTGCCATACTAATGATGGAAAATAATACATTTTACATGCTTACAGGATACGAGGGAAGCTTTTAATATTTCCGGCCAATTAGGTATTATTAAAAGTTGAAATCGTTTGCTCCATTCGAATCTATGAACTTTTGTATACACTTTAGGCCATTTTTAAAGGGCAGCTCTGCAGTGAGCTTTGAAGTAGATGCGTCAACAAAAACATAGTTGGGATAAGCTTTGAGTTAGATAATCCTGCTTTTTTCTTGCTAAGCTGTTTAGGTTAGGGCGGCAGCTAGGACTGACGTCCCAACTCACTTAGGCCAAGGATAGACCCATTGCGATACCGCTACAGTGAGCTATTTCACCACTATTCCCCACTTGAGAGGTCCCCTGTAAGAGGTGAGGAAGCCATCCGGCTGCCTGAATAAACCTTAAAAGGCATTTTGGACTCTGTTCAGAGAGTTGAGATAAACCATCAAGAAAGTGTGACTTCAGGAACCTAAATCTTTTACTGCCCAGCCCAGGGCAATGACAGAAAAAGTTTTTCACCGTCTCCAGCTCCTTCTCATCGCCACAGCTTCTACAGAAGTCATGGTGGGGAGCATTCAACCTGCATGCGTGGTTTCCCACCAGCCAATGTCCTGTGATAGCACGGATAACAGTTGTGCACTGGGCTCTATTCAGAGAGCAAAGTTCTTTGGTTCTTTTAACCAAAGTATATCGGCCAAGTGCACGATATTCGATTCCAAGTCTTATTTGTACAAAGAGCGAAAAAATTTCGTATTCTCAGTTTACAGCTGGCCATGGGTATACCCAGGCCCTCCTTGTCTTGAAAGAGGTTGCTGGTAGTTCGTTGTCTAGCCAGTTCATCCGCAATACAGTTGCCCTCGAAATTCCTATGTCCTGGGACCCATATGAGGTGAATTGAAAACTGCTCAGTCATCTCCTCCAGAGACAAGCGGCAGTTGTTCACTGACTTCATACACGAAGTCATCGAAACTAGGGACTTAATAGCCGCTTGGCTGTCCGAGTAGATACAAATGTTCTTATTTAGAATCTGCTGGATTCTTATTTTTATTAAAGCCTCCTGGATTGCAGTGACCTCTGCCTGAAAGACACTGCAGTGGTCCGGGAGTCGGAAAGCAGTTCTAACATTGAAATCCTCAACATAGACACCTGCGTCTACACTGTCGTCCAGTTTGGAACCGTCCGTGTATATCTTTATCGTGCCTGCTGGGCATGGTTCACCTGTATTCCACTGCTCCCTGGTTGGAATTTAGGCTCTGAATTTGGTTGTAAAATGTTCCTGCGGTATGCAGTAGTCTGTGCTTTCGGGAATAAGTGGGTTCCCCTTAAGAATCTTTGCATGACCAAAATCTTGGTCGTTCCATTTTTTCGCCACTCTCATGCGTAAAGCTTATAGAATGGCTTGTTGTTTCCCCACCTTGTTCAGTGGTAGGATGTTTAGAATAGCATCTAGTTCTTCGTTTGGAGTGGAGAACAACACTGATGCAGTTCGGTGGTTCGCTGAACTCTATTTAACTTATATCTAACTCTTATCTAAGGTAGGCCACCAGATCGAGACTCCATACATCAGTGAACTAAACTGTTTAAGGATAGGATAAATATGGCCAATCAGCTCAGCACTTTGAAGCAGATTTGGCATGCTCTCTATCTCTATCTTGATCACCTCTATACAAATGACAAAATTCATCGTGTGGCATATCCTGTAGGGATTAGGCTAAAGTAACTACTTGACTAATCCCAGATCCTGGATTCGCGGATAGTTTTTGGGTCCGCACGCGCCTAAAAGTTGGTTAAATGGGTTGAAAATTCTTTAGGAGCTCTGATATAGTTACATATATACACTTCGTAGTAATTCCCTCACTCAACCCAAAACCAAAACATAGATCCTGTTTATTTTCTGTTACCCCTAGTGGACTATAGAGCATTGCCCATAAGCAAATTAAAAATATATAAAAAATTTGCTTACAAGTCACAACTGCTTTAAGCGATGTTTTCCACAAGAAAGCAAGTTTTGTGGCTTGATTTTGTGATTTAGAATTTAAGAAACTATTCGTATTTATTTTATTTATATATTTGAATGGATTTTAATTTATATTCAAGACAAATTTTTGTTTCAAAATAAGACTAAAAGACATTTTAGTTGCTATTAGTTTAATATATTATGTTTTTAAACATTTCGTTATATAAATTCCATGATTCTCTGAACTGATACGTCGGATAAAATGTTTTTTTCTTTTTTTATAAAGTCTCTGCCTACTTATAAAAGAAGTCTAAATCTCTCTAGCTCTTATAAACTCTAAAATTGCTTGACTAAGGACAAAATTCCTGTGATCTGCTGACCTTTTGACCTTGGTTGTCTCCGGCGTTTACTTCTAAATACATCACAAGTATTTGCAAAGCTTTATATAACCCTTATTTTAACAGGGTATAAAATGATATGCTTTCAACAATCTGTTATAATTAGCAGATAGTCAGTTAGATAATTTGAGCTTGGCAGCTATTCAAAAGTTTTTCCACAAAAATTTGCAAACTGTTTTCATGGGTCTTCATTGTTCTCGAAAGTTTTCCCACTTCCCCATTTTGATTGTGCGCGCGACAGTTGTTGAAGTCTATAAAGAAAAGCTCTATAGCTCCATAGCTCTATAGCTTCCTGTTCACAGTTTAAACTTGGCTAAAACAATAATGTTGTAGTATTTTTTTGTTTGCCTGTGGCGTATATCATTCATACGTCGTGTTGGCCCTGCAATGCAAATTGCATGAATTAGGCCCAGATCTCTCTCTCTCTCCGTCTGCTGCTTAGCTTTATTTATAGGTTAATTTATATAATCGTAAATAGAATGAAACGTATTAAAAACAGCTGCAAAAAAAAAAATAATAATAAAAAACACAAAAATGTTACGAAATACAAAGAGAATAGAATGTCAAGTTTTCTACTCTATCAGAATGAAATGTCACAAAGTAAGCATTACACTGATCGATATAAATTTTTTGACATGCTCTTAATTTTGTATTATTATTTCCAATTGTTATTAATTTATATAATTTTAAGTTAGCATTTATTTTAAATTACATAAATTATATTCGTAGTGATTGCAAAACCCCCTTAAAAGGGAACAAGCTGATGACATATATACTGATGGTTCGACAATGGATGAGGGAACAGGAACAGGCATCTTCTTTGAAGAGCTCTCGAAGGAGAGCTTTTGACAAAGCTTTCATTTCACCTGACTGATGCAGTGGTTTGAAAGCGTAGATATACACAGTCTGGTAAGCGGCTAGACGGAAGTCCAAGGAACATTCTAATTCTTGTCGATAGTCAGGCTGCAATTAAAGTTCTGTCATCGCATACCATAAAGATTAAACTGCTCCGTAACACGACGCTAGCGCCCAACCGTATCCATTACCACTCAATAACCTTCTGATGGGTTCCGGGGGCACTCAAGTCTCCCAGGTAACGAGGCAACGAACGAGTGTGACCATTACGGGACGTCGTATCGCAAATCAGGGAATCCCCTAGAGCTCTGGAGGAAAGAGAATGGGACATGGTATCCGGTTGTCGCATCTCCCGAACACTCTGATCGAGATATGATCCAAAGCGAACAGCTCACTTCCTGCGCTTCCATAAAAACAGGACTAGGCTGATGGTAGGGATGACGGGGCACTGCACCTTAGGCAATATGGCTGAGAGGTTGCACGTTCCCCATTACAATTTCTGCCGCAGTTGCAGAGATGAGAAAGAGACAGAAAGCATCCAACACCTGCTATGCGACTACCCGGCGCTGCTAAGACGGCGAACACGGTTTCTGGGTAAACCATTCTTTGTGGATCTGGGTAGTCTAGCCAATGTGCCCATAGCGGATCTAGCTGCTTTTGTCGAGTCCTCAAAATGGTTCTGCAACATGGTAGACTTATTCGATTAGGAATGCCCTACAGTTTTTGATCCTTCTCTATGATCCCTCCATTTCTTTTTAATACCCTTCCTCCCTTTCTTTGATTAGGCAACACAATGGACCTCATGGTCTCTGGGTGATCTCAGTCACTATCTGAGATGCATACACAACTTACCAACTTACCATGGGCATTCCTGTGCATTCGTGGAATGTAGGGATCCTAGGCAATGTGGAAACCCACTACCCTCTGCCTACTATCCGTTTGATCGAGGGATAGTCTTTTGGAAAGCATCCCACTACCACATTTTGGTAGTTCGATCGCCGTGGACCGCACATCCTACTACTTTCTATGGCCCGATACAACTTCGTCACTAGGACCCGGCCATGCATATGTATGACAGGAGCTATGCGCACCTGTTCAGAAATATTAAGGTAGATCACACCGCTACATATCGATACATTGTCGATATGCGGCGGAAAGCCACATTAATAAGAATTGGGAAAGTAGGGGATGACTTTAGCCTCACCAAGAAAGATGCTGCAGATCTAGCAAAGGATATGCCTATGCTTCTGCAGCCAAGGGATGAAATGCTAGCTGAGTACAGGTTCAATTAAAATTTCGATACAAAACTCAGCACCAAAGAGGCTTGGAGCTCTCCTCTGAAACCACATACAACAAAGTGGTACACAGAAGAATCACTCACTGATCAAGAAAATGGCCTGGGGGTTGTAGAACCCAGCACCAAATATTACGAACCTCTAGGCAGACACACCATTATTTTTCAAGCTGAAGTCTGTGCTATTGGAAGATGTCCAGATTTCAATCTGCAAAATATCTACCATGACAAGAATATTTCCATCCTGTCTGATAGTCAAGTCTGCGATAAAGGCATTAAGCAAAGCCAAGATCACTGGTCAAAGAAATTAGAATATAACTAGACAATTCAGAAGCCAGGAATAAGCTCACAATTAGATGGGTTCCAGCACATAACAACATTCCTGGAAATGAGCTGGCAGATAAACTTGCAAGGACCGGTGCAGCAACACCACTTATCCGACCTGAACCACACTGTGGGATTTTTAACCAAGTGGTACGGGATCTACTGAGAATAGAGGAGAATAACAAAGAACTGCTTCACTGGTCACAGATACCAGCGCTTAAACAGTCAAAAACCCTCCTATCCACCTACAACCGTAAGAGGTTCAAAGTCATGGTAATCCTGACGGACCTTCTGACGGGACATTTTGGGCTCCGCAGCCTTCTTCTTCTTCTTCAATCCCCATTTGCTGTTAGGCGTCGGGATAGCCTCGGATTATCAACCTTCTCCAATTACGTCGGTCCCGGCTCTCTCTACTCATCTCTGCCAAAGTTCTGCCCCTCATCCTTCCCAAATCCTGGATGCTGTTTTCCCAAGTTTTTCGGGGTCTTCCTCTCGATGCATTGCCTTCTGTTCTCATTTCCAGTACCTGTTTGACTTTTCTTGACTCGTCCATCCGATTTGAGCTGTAGCAAAAGAGAATTCTTTTAGGAACATTTCGAGACTAAGATCTTCAATATCGGATAGGAACTGTACATGCTATGGAAGGTTTGTTTTTCGTGTAAACTAGTGTAGCAGATTCAAAAAGTTCCAAGGCTCTCAATCAGTGACTCCCAAGTTATTAAACACGAATTCCCATCAATTAAAATATATTTGATTAGTAAAATATTTTTAGAAAAATTAAGTACAGTCATGCACTAGCTTACTAACAAATTAAGTAGATTATTTTTTTTAGTGTAGCGCACACGTTCACACAGTAATTTGTTTGTGCTTTTTGGTGAAATAAATAAAACTTAAATTAAATAAATAAAGTAAGTAAATTAATTAAATAAATAGCAGCAGAGCGTCAACACTCTTTGGGAACAAATAAACAAAGAACACAGAACACATTTTATTGCAAAACAAACGGACAAGCTATAAAAGCTACTTACAGGGGGGGCAATAAACCATTTTTGCCCCTCGTCTTGATGTGGAAATTCAAGTGAAATTTTAAATGCGACATTCCAAGCATTCCCCTGGTACAGAGAGGTGCTTGTTTGGGAACCTAATAGCCTGAGAATGTTGCGGCAAGGGCATTACCAATGTCTAAATAGTTTCAACATTAATTGAAATTATTATTTTTAAAATTTTTGAAATATTTCTCTCTGATTATGTTAAAATGTTAAACTCAATTAAATGATTATTATTTAATTATTTTATTATTTATGGGTTAGCTTTAAGGCCAACTATTATTATAATAGTTTGCATTCAAAGGTGGCGTATCTTAAGTGCTAGGCAACGCTGAACTTTGAAGATAATAACTTAATTAGATAACAATCAGTGTTTAAATACGGTAGTTATTTATTTGTACCTTGTAAATGAAGATAAGGAGTATATTAGGTAGTGACCAAAGTTACCAGCAATAAGGCAAGGAGTACAAAAGAAACGGATGTGGACAGATCTTAGCGATTATATGAGCTATGTTTGAAGCAGTGAATCCTATAAACTATTTTAGAGGCTAGACTTTGTAACCCCTCAACAGGAAAAGCAGACTTAAGGGTTAACCTCAAAACACGTAAGTCTTGCTAGTCGGAACATTTTTTTTATCCTAGACCGAAGTTTCTTAATTGGCATAGCAAACAAATCATCACGTAACAAAAAGGGAAAGATTGTATGGTCTGAATATAGGCAATCGTTTCAAAATCTTATATGTATATGTCTCCGGAGTCATCCATATAGGCCATAGCAGCTATTGGGGACAATCCACCACAGTAGTAACAACAAGAGGCTGCCCTCAGAGCGGGGTATTATAACACCTCTTATGGAGCCTTCTAGAAGATGAGCTGCTGGAGAGACTAACGAGCAGAGGCGTGCTAGGTCAAGGCTATGCTGATGGCATTGTTATCATAGCAAGAGGCAAGTATGAAGAAACACTCTGCGACATTGTTCAGCTAGGTCTCAAGGAAACTAATGACTGGTGAAAAAAGGCAGGCCTAACTCTCAACCTTGGAAGAATGAGAAGTATAACCCTATAGGGATGAAGTATAGAAACGAGCAAAGAAGTTAAGTATCTTGGAGTGACCTTTGACTCCAAGCTTAACTTCAAGACTCACGTAGATAACACGATAAATAAGTGCTCAAGGGCTCTCTTTACGTGTAGAAGTATTGCCGGAAAGTCGTGTGGCACATCACCGCGAATATTAAGATAAGCCCCTCCTTTACACCTTTAACCTGAACTATTATTTTCTGTAATATCAATTCCTTTATCTTCTATTTGAGCATAGAGCGTCTACAATTGCCGTCTTTCAACAAACTCGATTTTGGGCTATATTTCTTAATTCGTTCCAGTTTAACCACAGAGATTTTATTTCAAGTTCCGTGAATTCCTCCAGGTGGTACATGGTCCTTCAACTCAGTGCCCTGCTTGCTGAAAGGGATTTCAGCGCATTGATATAAAAAAACATCTCCAGAAACCTACTTAGTGCTCTCCTATAGCCATTTCAAGATGTTCCTTTAGGCAACCGAGAATAATTGAGGGAATTATGATCTTTGCTATCGCTGGTAGTACGCAAATTCCTCTCCAGTTGTTGCAGTTCTTTGAATCGTATTTCTGGGTAAGTTTGACGATAATTCCATCTTTCCATTCACCAGGAAAAGCTTCTCGCTCCCAGAATGCTTTGATGGCAGCACGAAGTATCTCTGCCGAGAGCGAAGGATCCGCTCTATACAGCACCGCAGATAAACTGTCAACACTAACGACCTCACCCAGAGGCATTTGTTTTATAACCGCGGTTATTTCGTATAGACTGGAAGGATCTGTTCTTATCCGGGTATTAGACGATATTGGTATATCATCCTTATTGCTGCATGCATGTTCGGAGGATATGTTGCTGTTCAGAACTGCTGAGAAGTGCTCTTTCCATCGGTAAAGTTGCTTATCGTCAGAGTTGAACAAATCAGTAAGTTCTGCAAGTAGGATAGTAATTATACCGGGTTCCTGAAAAAACTCCGGGCCCGGGAAAATCCCCCGCTTTACCGACTGTCTCAACGGGCCTGTAGTACTACATACAATTTTGGAAAATAATCGTGTCTATGAGCAGAAAAAAGATTTAACTTAAATCCTTGCACAAAGTTGTAGGTTATATCACCGATAGTCGTGGCTTCAAAAAACTTAGTTTTTTTTTATTTGTTAAAATTTTTTTTAATTATATAAATGTTTTGATCTTCCGTATAAAATTAAAACGCTGTTCATTATCAGCGGGAATAAATCAACTAGTTTGGCCTACCTTGTTGGGTAAACAATGATAAAAACTTGGGTATTTTTAATTTCAAGACTGCCCTGTCATATTTTATATTTTAGTGACCGAAGTTTCCGCATGTTGATATGATAGCTGCATATTGCAATCGATTTTAGTGAGGCGTATTCTCGAAATATGTAAAATATACAGAACAAGGGCAGTTGATAAGTCAGCTGATGCAATAAAAAAAATAATTTGCAACAAAATCTCTATAATATTTTTTCAATTTGTTTCTTCGATGTTTTAAAAATGGACGCGTACTTTAGTGATTTACCTCATACCTCAAGATCTATAACTTTGAGCTGAGCTGTGACGATTTGTACTTCAAAAGATTCTTAAAAAGTCCTTTTTTTTTGTGTTGTCCTAGTAATTCGATCCAAATCTTTTCATGTCGTGCTTTTTTATTTTAGAAGACAGAAAATATTTTATTAATATAATATAAAATGCTTAGTGCGATCTTAGCTCTTCAGTAGCTCTGAATTATATTTACCAATGATCGTTTTATCCATTTATCCAGTAAAAAGAGGCACGAGCTTTTTTGGTTACTTCTGAAGCATCTATATTTCTTTCAAAGTTGCGATACTTCACAAAATCTGGTTTCAAGCGCTGCATCGAAGTATTACCAGGCAGCCAAGATACATCTCTGAGCTGTTCACTTTTATTCATCAATCGTCCAATATCTACATTATCTTTTGGGTATAGTCGGCAGTTGTTATTCCTATGTCATGATAGAGCAGCCATAACTAGACCATTTACATATATTTATGATATATATAATGGTAACAATTTGAAAGCAAAATATGAGTTTTAATTTTCCTAATAAAATTGAGATAATCAGCATGACACACCAAACTCAATTTGTTATTGTATTTCTATGTGTCATCCACATAAAGAAGAGCAAAACTTCTAACCCAAAAGACAAGGGAAATTAAAATTAATTTATTATATAGGTCTACAAGCTGCTTTATGAAATTCGAATGAATCATTCTTGAAAAGTGTCGCATGTGCTTGTATATCTTTTTTCTAGGGATGTAATAAAGAACTCCTTTCTAGCTGAACACTTTTGTTTTTAATGCTGCCGGTCGTGTCTATCCTCCTATCTGTCCTCCTGTTTATCGTCCTGTCTGTCCTCCTGTCTTACTTCGTGTCGGTCCTCCTGTCTTACATAGTGTCGGTCTTCCTGTCTTTCCTTCTGTCTATCCTCCTCTCTTTTCTCCTGTCTGTCCTCCTATTTGTCCTCCTCTCTTTCCTCCTGTCTGTTCTCTAGTCTATCCTTGAGTCTGTCCTCTTATCTGTCTTCTTGTCTATGCTCCTGTCTGTCCTCCTGTCTATCCTCCTGTCTATCCTCCTGTATGTTTCTCCTGTCGTTCTCCAATCTGTCCTCCTCTCTGTCCTCTTGTCTGTCTTCCAGTCTGTCGACATGCTTGCCCACCTGTCTGTCCTCCTGTTTGTCTTAGTGTCTGTCCTCCAGTTTGACCTCCTGTCTGTCCTCTGATCTATCCCCTGATCTATCCTCTGGTCAGTCCTGCTGTCTGTCCTCTTGCCTGACCGCGGACATACACCTCCTGTGTGTCCAGCTCCCTGTCCTCCTGTCTGTCCTTCTGTTTATTCTCCTATCTGTCCTCTAGTCTGTCGTCTTGCCTGCCTGTCTGTCCTCCTGTCTGTTCCCCCGTCTGTCCTCCTTTCTGTCCTGTTGTCCGTCCTCCTACCTATCCTCCTGCCTATCCTCCTGTCTATCTTCCTGCCTGTCCTGCTGCCTGTCCTCCAGTCTGACCTCCTGTCTGTCCAGCTGTCTGTCCTCTTACCTGACCCCCTGTGTGTCCTCCTCTCTGTCCTCCTATCTGTCCTCCTATCTGTCCTTCTGTCTGTCCTCTAGTCTATCCCTTTGTCTATCTTCCAGTCTGTCGTCCTGCTTGCCCACCTGTCTGTCCTCCTGTTTGCCCTGAGCCTGTCCTCCTGTCTCTCCTCCTATCTGTCCTCCAGTCTGTCCTCCTGTCTGTCACCCTGTCTGTTCTACTGTCTGTCCTCCTGTCTGTCCTCCAGTCTGTTTCTCTATCTGTCCTATTGTCTGTCCTCCTGTCTATGACCCTGCCTATTCTCCTGTTTATCTTCCTGCCTATCCTCCTCTCTGTCCTCCTCTCTGTCCTCCTCTCTGTCCTCCTGTCTGCCTGCTTGCCTGCTTGTCCTTCCTCCTGCCTGCCTGTCCTTCCTCCTATCTGTCTTGCCTGCCTGCCTGTCCTTCCTCCTATCTGTCCTCCGGTCTGTCCTTCTGTCTATCCTGCTATCTAGTCTGTCATCCTGTCTGTCCTCCTCACTGTCCTCCTGTCTGTCTTCCTGTCTGACCTCCTGTCTGTCCTTCTGTTTATCCTACCGTCTGTCTTTTTGTCTATCCTGTCACTAAAATGTCGATATATCCCTGACTGTTAACTAAAATTAACGCAGAAGTTTTAAATTTAAATATTTATACAACATGATGCTTTGTGTAGATCAATCACGAGTGAGATCTTTCTTGGATCTGCAAGCATCCTGGCCATAGCAACGGCATATATTGACTGTACTTCAGTTCCCAGATGTTAGTCGCAGCTGTACAAATGTTTACCATTAACTTGTCTTGGGCCCGGCAACGATTGCCGATTGCTGTAGCTGTTTAATTAATTTATGCAACAGGTTGTCAAACTCACACATACCTACACAGTAACAGCAACAGATACAGATACATAAATTCAATACAATGTTTATAGTACATACATACATAGTTCAACTTTTTTACCTTCTTTTTATAAAGTAATTGGCTATATTAAAGTTGGTGGAATTTATGTAACATGCCCCTATTATATAAAATTTTTTTATTGTCGCTGCAGTGCTCGTCGTCATCATTTACTTTTGTATTTAATTCGCATGTTTATTATAGGTCGCTGCCGGCGTTGATCGCTAGAGGGCGCAAGCAATTTAATGCTTAGTAGTGTTCACAATATATAGTAAGAAAAATATGTGGCATATTATGTAACAAATATTTTGATTAAATCTTTAAAAAATAAATTTCTTTATTGTAAAGTTGTAAAGACTAAATAAACTTTATAATGGATAATTTTAATAGTAGAATAAGAAAATACGAGGGTGGGTTGATAGTTTCCGGCCTGACCAAGAAAAACAACGTTTTTAAGAATTTTTTTTATTTCTCAACATAATCTCCTTCAAGGCTGATACATTTCTCATAGCGGTGTTCTAGTCTAGTAATGCCATCTCTATAGACTGATTCGTCAAGCTCCTCAAAATACCCATTTACAGCTTCGATTACTTCTTCATTGTCCGCAAATCTCTTACCGCCAAGCCATTTTTGAGGTTAGGAAACAGATAATAGTCACTCGGGGCTAGGTCTGGAAAGTAGGGAGGGTGCGGCATCAATTCAAACTTCAGATCGTTGATTTTAGCCATCGCAACGATTGACTTGTGCGCTGGTGCGTTATCGTGATGAAACAAGATTCTTTTTCTTCGCCAGATGAGGTCGTTTAATTTTCACCTCGTGGCTCAAACGTTGCAATAAGTCTGCGTAGTATTGACCAGTGATAGTTTTACCCTTTTCAAGGTAATCAATGTATATAATACCTCTTGCATCCCAAAAAACAGTAGCCATAACCTTGTTCGCTGAAAAAATTGTTTTTGCCTTCTTTGGAGTTGGTTCCCCTGGTCCAATCCACTGTTTAGACTGTTCTTTGGTTTCAGGAATGTAGTGGTGGACCCAAGTTTCGTCAACGGTTATGAAAAATTCGCTTGGATTACGCTTATACAACGTCAAATTTTCGGTAGAAATGTTTTTTCGAATCAATTTTTTTCCATTTTCAAGAAAAACACAGAGGCGTCTTGTTCAGTGTGCTCTCAAATCTAAACTAACATGGCGATCGGGCTGAAACTATAGCTACAAGCTATCTAAGGATGGTACTATAGAACGCCACCTCAAGGTAGGCCTAGTGGCGCCATCTCTTGGTCAGGCCGGAAACTTATCAATCCACCCTCGTAAATAAATAAATATATGCGGAAGAATCACTTTATAAGTTTTCTCTGCGATTGTGACTTAAATATATAACAAAGCTACATTTTTTAGATCTTTTATGGATAGATAGAGTTTTCTTAGTAGTAGTATTAGACTTTTCTTTGTCAACACATATTCTATAAGAGATTAAATATATGTAAATAACTAATATGCTACAATGAACAATAAAATTTGAAATAAAAAGTATATTTTTTTTTACTAATTTCAGTGATTTGTCGATTTTTTAGTAATAGTACAAAATGAAATAAAAAAAAAGACTCCTGTATAGTATATGAAGTAGATCCATGATCATCTTAGTAAATAGGCATTAATTTTTGAATAGAAATATACAGAAAAACAACAAATCAGTGTTGTTTTATGATTTTATCAATGCTTTATGTGAGATGATGCCACTAGATGGCGCCAGCAGTCACAATAGATGTTCTGTTTTGCAGCAAACAAAGCTGCAAGAATTTATAAGTAACATATAATATAAAATCTTATAGTTTTCTTTGAAGAATAATGGCTAAAAAACTTAAAGAAGAAGTTGCTGAAAATACTTTCAAGAGTATGCACCATTCGATCTGCCAATTTTTGTAGACCTAATTTTCTTATTTTATTTCTATTTTTTTAAGCTGCTTTGAAATTATTATTTGTCAATACTTTTGTTAAAAGTTTTTCAATTATTTTGCGCCACTTACTTATTGTTTGCCTAGTCTTGTGATTAAATTTTATTATTTGTATTTATCAACTTTGTAGTTTTTATATTTATTTTTATATTCGATTTTTTTTTGTTAGCTTTGTGAGCATGCAAAGTGTTTTGTCAATTTTTCCTCGAGATATTGCAAAAATATATAAATATTTTGACATAAATAATAAAACAAAAATTTAATTTAATTCTAAAAAGATTGATTAGGCAAAATTCTAAAAATTCGACATTTTAATAATAATATTAAGACCATTCGTCCATCCCATATAAGAAAAATTCGATTTTAAACATTTTTGGACCCAACCGAAGTATGTATACTTCAATACCGTTTTATAGATCTCCTTAGATGTCTGTCCTCCTATCTGTCCTCCTCTCTTTCCTCCTGTTTGTCCATCTATCTGTCCACCTGTCTGTCCTCCTGTCTGCCCTCTAGTCTATCCTTCAGTCTGTCCTCATATCTGTCTTCTGTCTATTCTCCCGCCTATCCTCCTGTCTATCCTCCTGTCTATCCTCCTGTCTGTTTTCCTATCTGTTCTCCATGTCTGTCCCTAGTCTATTCCCCTGTCTATCCTCCAGACTGTCGTCCTGCCTGCCCACCTGTCTATCCTCCTGTCTGTCTTCCTGTCTTACTTCGTGTCTGTCCTTCTGTCCTTCCTCCTGTCTGTCCTTCTCTCTTTCTTCCTGTCTTACGTCCTGTCTGTCCTTCTGAAGCAATTTTATAATTAAAAATTCAGAGCTGTTGCGAAATTACGAATTAATAGCAGCAGGCAGCTGGGTCGATGTATCGGATTATCGTGATGAAGAATAACTCCTCTTTTTTATATTTCTTAAGGCCACTTCTGGCAAATAAAGAAAAATTTGGTTGCTGTACCTCTTGGTACCCCTGAGATCTAGGCGTTTATACGGACCGACAAATGGATATGGGTGTATCAACTTCTTTTGTCATCCTGATCAAACTTTAAGTAACTTTGTGGGTCTTCGACGTCTTCTTCTCTATGCAACATACATCATCTTTGCATCTTAAAGTTACAGGTATAAAAATATTGAATCTAGTATTCTTTTTGCTTTCTTTCTTTTACTTCAACTTATTCTGTTTCAAAACTGTCGTAATATCATAAAATATATTTCCCAAAATTGATTTTCAAATATTATCACCATGCAAAACCAAAATGGTCAATTTGTTTTGATGACACTGGCAAAAATGGGCGGACCAGCTACACTTGCGCAGATTGCTGAGAAGGTTGCATATAATTTAGGTGGCACATCTACAACGGATCTGAAAAATATAGTTGAAGTCACTGTTAATGCTGGTGTGGCTGCTGGTTTTGTGGAGAAACTTAGCGATGGAAGTTACAATGCCTTGATCACTAAGCCGTATGTGAAGTATTTGAAGTCTGGTGTTGGGTCTAACTAATCTCCGAAAGGACTTGGGAGTAGTTTTTTAAATGAAATAATATACATATTAAAATTGGATTCGTTGCCGAAAGCTTTATCGAGACATTATAAAAATTAATTTTCTTATGCAACGTTAAAATTGTATTTTTTGTATATTAATAATCTTAGAGACTGACTTCCCAACTCACTTAGGCCAAGAATAGGCCCGGTTTTGATACCGCTACAGTGAGCTATTTCACCACTCTTCCCCACTTGAGAGGTTTCCTATAAGAGATGAGAAAGCCATTCGGCAGCCTAAGTAAACCTCAAGGGGCATTTTGAACTCTGTTCAGATAATTCATCAAGAAAGTGTGACTTTAGGAACCGGAATCTTTTCCTGCCCAGCCCTGGGCAATGACTGAAGAAGTGTTCCACCGCCTCCAGCTCCTCCTCATCGCCACAGTTTCTACAGAAGTCATGGTGGGGAGCATTCAACCTGGATGCGTGGTTTCCCACCAGCCAGTGTTCCGTGATAGCATGGATAACAGCTGAGCACTGGGCTCCATTCAGACAGCAAAGTTCTTTGGTTCTTTTACTGCAGTATGTCGGCCAAGTTTTCCGCGAGATCCTACACGTCTTCGATGTCGAATGCCACGTTTTATTTGCACAGACAGCGAAAAAGTACCCAGGCCCTCCTTGTCTTGAAGGAAGATGTTGGTATTTCCTCGTCTAGCCAGTTCATCCGCAATACAGTTGCCCTCGAAGTCCCTATGTCCTTTGACCCATATGAGGTGAATTGAAAACTGCTCAGCCATCTCCCCTAGAGACAAGCGGCTGTTATTCACCGACTTTATACACGAAGTCATCGCAACTAGGGACTTAATAGCCGCTTGGCTGTCCGACTAGATGCAAATGTTCTTATTCCGAACTTGTAGGCTTCTTATTGCTATTAAAGCCTCCTGGATTGCAGTGACCTCTGCCTGAAAGACATTGCAGTGGTCGGGTGTCGAAAAGCAGTTCTAACGTTGAGTTCCTCAACATAGACACCTCCGTCTAGACGGTCGTCCAGCTTGGAATCCTCCGTGTACTATGTCATAATCGAGATCGCTGGGCCTGGTACACCTGTATTCCACTGCTCCCTGGTTGGAATATAGGCTCTGAAGTTAGTTGTAAAATGTTCCTGCGGTATGCAGTAGTCTGTGCTTTCGGGAATAAGTGTGTTCCCCTCAAGAATCTCTGCATGACCAAAATCTTGGCAATTCCATTTTTTGGCGTCTCTCATGCGTTAAGCTAATAGAATGGCTTCTTGTTTCCCCACCTTGTTCAGAGGTAGGAGGTTTAGAAAAGCATCTAGTACTTCGTTTGGGGTCAGCGTAGAGCAGCAGTTAATGGTAAATTCGCTGAAAACTACCTAACTTTTTAAGGTTGGTCAACTTATCTAAGTTAGGCCACCAGATGGAGACTCTGTACATCAGTATAGGTCTGACAATGGCAGTGTTTAGTCAGTGAACTATGTTTGGGGACATGACCCATTTGTGTCCAATGGTGGTCCTTTTTTCTTCGATCTTCTGTACTCAGGTTCCAGTCCAGTTTGCTGTCTAGAGCTAACCCGAGGTATCTGGCTGAGTCGCTAAATGGTAAGGTCGTACCGTACCATTTAGCTTGGGATTTTTAAGAGAATCGCTTAGTATGATTTAAGAGCATATGAAGTTCGGCTTTCGCAACTTGACAGTTTTTCTCTCTTTTAAGTTATTTCTCTTTGTTGCATGCAAATTCTTGAAATGTTTAAGGCGCATTTCTGGTCTTCTGTAGATTGCAATAGGACCAGATTCGACGAGGCCGTTTTACAGGGTCCTGCCCTTGGCCTTCACACACATTTCGAATGCCGTGTACAACTTTTTTTGGGCTGCCAACTTGTTGTTGTTGTTGTTGGTCTACCTGTCGGATTTTATGCCATTTTGTTGTTGTTTTTACTGGAACCATATCACGCACCTTGCATTATTTTTGTAGCTGTTGTTTCTGTTGTTTATAAGTCCGAATCCGAATCAGCTGAATGTTGTCCGTTGTCCAGCGGCTGGGGCAAAAATTTTAATTGAGGAATTCACTTGCCGCTATTTTGTGTTTTTTTTTTCACTGTTTTTTTTTGTAATTTATTGACTCGGATGCTACGTGAGTGTTATTGAAAATTTAAATTTTTGATGGCAGACGATGTCATTTGTTGATATTGTTGGAAGCACCTTAAGCCTACCTTCTACCTCCACCCATATTATACATTTTTTGTATTTCTCTGTCTGTCTGTCTGTCTGTGTGTATTTATTTATAACAACTACATTAAATGTACAATAATTTATTCAAACATTGAACTTTTATTTGTTTTAAAGCGAAATAGCAGCATGGAACGAACCACCAAACAACAACCATTGGAACTGACTTACTGAATACACGCCCTAAAAAAATAACAAGAAATCGCAATCGAAAAAATACCACAAAAAAAAAAATATATAATATTATAATAAGGTAAGGTGTTAAGAGTCTTTAGGAGTCGGTCGAGTGGCTTCGATTGCGTTTTCTTTTCGCATAGACGGAGGGAGTACGCGACTTAATTGGGTATGCAAAAATGATGAAGGAGCGACTTTGATGTTAGCCAAAAAAAAAGTCAAACTATTTGACAGCTGCTTTAATTATAGCCAAGTTAACCAAGGGTACTCGGAATTTTCGCAATTTACTTACATTTTAAAGCTCTGCCTGAATGCATCAAAACTTACGACTGAGCGTAAAAAAAGAAACCTTTTGCTTATGATCCAAAAATTCAAATGTTACACATTGGCATTTTTTCCCGAAAAGGGTTCCTCAGAAAGAGGTACCATACCCATAAATTAAAGCAAAAGACTTTCCGCTTTCCCCATGAATAGCAGTAGGTCCTTTGTTGGTATCGACCTTGTAAGGAAGGGACTAATCCGTTCCTTTCCCATGTGACAGGCTCTGTCCCATACCAGCGCTGGGCAGTCACAGAGAATATGTCTGGTGGTTTCATCGTCTTCTAGACAGAGTCTCAACTCTAAAGAGTCCGAGAGGCCAATTTTTTATAGATAGTATGGTGGTGTGGTGGCCAGATAGGTAAGCTTCCAGGAGTTTTAGGTCTGCTCTGCCAAAACCTTTTGTCTTGATCGCATCCAGAGGTTTGACAAGCACTTTTGCTTCACGAAGCCCCGGTAAGGAGAACTAGTATCTCTTATATTCTCGTGCAGTCCATTTGTTTATCATGGTTTTGATTGTGGACCAACCAATACCACAAAACGGCGCAGGAGATGTAGTCAGGGTGGAGACACCGTGTCGTGCTAGATCGTCAGCGATCGTGCTACCATTCTCTCCTGAGTGTCCAGGTATCCAACATAGCACGACTTAGTTTCGGGCGGACAGGTTTTGGAGGTAGTTATGGCATTCTTTAACCATCCAGGAGGAGATGCTACAGGATGATAAAGCCCTAATAGCAGCTTGGCTATCTGAATAAATGCAGATGTTTGCTTTCCTAGTTCCCTTGAGAAGGATACTAAGGACGCAGATCTCTATGGCATGAATCTCCGCTTGAAAGACGAGGACGAAGAGGGCCAGATGCCCATTGCGGTAGAGATTCTGGTATTGGGTCCAACGACTCCAACACCTACACCCTGCTAAGTTTTGGACACATCCGTGAACCATTGTTGCTACCGGAGGTTTCCACAGGGGCTGCCATCAGTCCAAGTCTTACGACTTGGGAGAAGAGATCTAATTTTATAGCTATGAAATAATTCCGTGATCAAAAGATCTGATCTGGAGCTGAGCGATACGTCAGGAAGGTCTCTCCCTAGAGAGATATACATACTAGTCTTGCTGCGTCTTGGGTCACCACACATGGGCTGTATATGTGACGATTGGCCGTACCATCATACGGTATATCCATTCTATAATATGAGGGCTGAAGCCCCATGTGCTGCCAAAGAATTTACTACAAGCCCACATGGCGCGAGTAGTTTTGGAGTGCACTAGTTCTAAGTGGGAGTTCCAATTGAGTCGTTTGTCTAGGACCACACCTAGATATTTAATCTGATCTGAATACTCCATCATTTAGATTAGATCCTTCATTATGTCACGGGAGCTAAGTTTGTATTATTTTTTGATAATGGCATTAAATTATAATTAGTTGTTCAAAAAAAATGTTTGAATTAAATAAGAAATAAACTTTGGAAAATCGCAGAAGTTTCGGGACAAAATTTCCCCAGCACAGTACTAAAGTATAGTATTTGAATTTGAAAACAGGCAATTATTCTCTTTGATTGGGACAGCGATCTATTGTTGTAACTTATAACTAGCTATGAATTTAATTTTGGTATAGCGGACATCTGGATTTCAATTTGTCGTATTCAAATCGTAATTCAAATAGCACAGTCAAATATTATACAAAATATCTGTCTGATGTTTTTAATGACAAATAAAAAACCTGCTTACCAATTCTCTATTTAATTATATGTAATTTTTCAACAAATTGCTGTTATAAGTATATACATATGTAAGTTAAGAGTCACGAAATTTGGTATATAGCCCCATATTAGCGTTATAAAAAATACATTGTTTTTTTTCAAAAACTGCAACTAATTCTGATAGGTAAATTCTGGAAAAAACGTGTCAAAAACACGTGAAGTTAATCCTGCTATTAAAAAAAATTACGGATTCTCTAACTAAATTTCTTAAAGATTAAGTTAATAAAAATATTTTTAAATAGATTTTTATAATCGTGAAAAATCAAATGACATTGTGGAAAAAGGTGTTTTTCTAGAACGTTTTATTTGGATTATTTGTTAGATTATTTAAGGTTTCTTTTCAGGAAAATTTTAGCGGGTATTCATTTAGACATTATATGAAATTTTTTGTTACCTGAACCTTATGGATGGTAGTTCCCAGCTGACCAAAATTGAGAACTGGAATTTCGGAGAAAGAAACCCAAAAAAAAAAAATTCAGCTTTACATAGTAGGTGCATAAAATATATTTGAAAAAGCTGACAAAGGAATGTCCTGTTTTTTACCAGTTTTCATAATACTGCTGCTTATTTTATGAAAAATCGGAACTAGCAATATATCATAATTTTTTGTTTCCTGGATATGATGCATTCTGCTTCCATTCTAGAATTGATAAAAGTCGTATCGTAAATGAAACAGAAAAATCTCACCGAAATTAAAATAATGGTTCCCATCTTCCGAGGGTTTTCCAAAAATTTGCGTACAGAAAAGGCTCTTAAAATGTGGTGATAGGCTAGGTTAGGGCGGCAATTGGGACTGACATCCCAACTCATTTAGGCCAAGGATAGGCCCGTTGTTACAGTGAGCTATTTCACAACTCTTCCCCACTTGAGACATCCCCTATAAGAGATGAGGAAGCCATCCGGGTGCCTGAATAAACCTTAAAAGGCATTTTGGACTCTGTTCAGTGAGCTGAGATAAATCGTCAAGAAAGTTTGACTTTAGGAACGTAAATCTTTTACTGCCCAGACCAGGGCAATGATAGAAAAAGTGTTCCACCGTTTCCAGCTCCTCCTCATCGCCACAGCTTCTACAGAAGTCAAGGTGGGGAGCATTCAATCTGGATGCGACTGTCTTCGCACGCAATGGTTTTAATTGTGTCGAGATGCCTTCCGGAGTCGTTGCAGAGTGGTGAAGGTCCTCCACTTCTCAGCGCTTCTTCTAGGAAGTAATCCTGCGGCTCATTTTCCACACCTTTCTAAAAATTCCGAGGTACAAAACCATCCTTGTTGCCCTTGTCTAGGACACCAAGGAGTATTTTGTCCCTCGTAACCTCGGCAAAGGTGCGGTTGAGGTGCTGCGGTCGCGTCCATATCGACGGAGGTGCAGGTTTCCTTGGGCCTCCACTTGACGTGGGCTTTCATTTTTCCTGGGGCTGCTGGCTGGAAGACCGGTAGGAAACCTTTGGCTCAATCTACTAGTTTCTAACTCTCCGGTGAGACTTCCGACGTGGTAAGATTTTTTTGGATACCTGTCTTGGTATGGCGGTTTTGTAGGTAGTGGCATCTTAGGAGTAGCCGGCTCTGAAGAGTTAGCGGCCAGCCCTACCTTGGACAAACAAGCGAAACACTCTTGTTTCAGTCTTAGGCCCAAGGATGGGTTTGTCTGCCTTCCCAGAATCTAGAGAAGACGGTGGGTTTGCCGTCTTACCCTTGCCGGCACAGTCAGGGATGGGAGGGACACCTGCTGGTTCCTTCCTCACCGCACATTTAGTTGTATTTAACGGGAGCTTAGTCCCTACCGTATATGGCGAGTTACGTTCTCTTGTTTTGGTTTTTGTTTGTTTTGTTAATAGTTGAAATCATAATTTTGGAGCCACGAGTAGTCTAGAACGGGTGAGTCACCCGCGGGTACCTCGAGAAGTCATTTATTAACATTGGAGGTAGACAGGTATCCAGAGTTCGCAAAGTGATGACTGAGACCTCCTTAGCTATGCATCCATCGGCCTTTGCTGTTCCACCTTGGATTTGGGGTAATTTTATAGAGTTTTCTTGTCTCGCCCGAACTACCATTAGTCAGCGCCCATGGCAGAGACATGACCTTACCATGGGTCTGCTTCCAGCCGCCCCCACATGGAAAGTAAAGTCGCACTTCCAGAAGTGTGTCACATTTAAGGCGGTACCCAAGTCTAGGGTTACACGTGATTCCTCTTGTGACACCGACTGGCTAACGGTCAGTGATACTGGGGTAATTTTTTCATGATCCCGAATCTTCCGCGATTCCTCAAAGTTTATTTTTAGTTTAATTCTATATTTTAATGGTAAAGTATTCCCAAGCACGTTATCTAAAAATAAAAAATAAACCTATTCACTTTACCATTGCTATATTGAAAATTTTTCAGTGTAAACCAATTTCAATTAACTACAAAATCAAGATTTTTGGTGCTGATTGGAATTCTTTAACTGAGCACAAAAAAAAAATACAGATAATCTTGAAGCCGGAATCGGTACGAAGCTAAGAAATGTAAAAAGCTTAGAAATAGAATGGGTTAGCTAAAAATCGATTTGAAATGGACAAGATGCCAAAGCATTATCGTTCCTTTCCGATGAAGCAAGATGCTTGACATTAGCACTCTAACTAATTGCGTCTGGGTAAAAGCTCGCAGTTCAGGAAAACTAGTTAGTATAGTTAGAAGGGGGCAGTTCGATGGAACTGTAGACAGTCACCCTTTCGCATAGCCGCAAAACCAATTAAATGCCATGTTGAAGCTTGGGAAAGGAATGCCAAGTTATAGAAATGGAAAGCTAGATAGTTACCGGCAGGTAGTGGGCTAGGTGGGGCCTTTGACTTGGAAGCTTGGAATGCACACAGAGATCTCGAGCAATGGTTAAGCTGTAACAGGTTCAGTGCAGAAACGTGCACAACAAAGCTCAAGGCCAACGACTGAGCCAAGCTTTGACTCTGTTGACGGTTCTAATTGGCCCATACATTGGGGCTTACAAGCGTTTGAAAGCCAAGTCATGTATAAGTGCAAAATTTATCATAACAACATCATAACAAAACAGGAACTGTGCTGGGTCTAAGACCGTAGCTGAATCCGAATCCGCAAAGTCAAGAAACTGCCAACCCTGAGCATAACAGCCGGTTTTACAAATTATTTCTTGCGAAAAACAGAGACATCTGCCAGCAGATCTCTGTTGGCGAAAACAAATCGGTCAGCGGCACGGTCCCGGTCGGTCAAATTAAGAGCACGTTTTGCCTTAAAAAAAAAATCAGACACATACACTTAATTATAAACAAAAAAAAAACTTCCGCAACTAACTTGGCTAGTAACGTCGTCAGCTGGGCTGTTATCGTTCAAAGACTCTTGAGCTGAGATTGTCAACAATAACCAAACCAACTCAACCAAGCTAACCAGCTAACCAAGCAGCCTCAGTTGCGTTTTCTGAACTTCGACAAAGTTCGAAGAACTCAACTCAACACAACATAAAAATAAAAATGAAAAAAATAATAATAATAATAAATAAACAAGCCATAGACCAAAATGGCGGCAACGGCCCCGTCGTACTGACGTGAAGTAAACGTTTCTTTGAATTGAACTGAACTGAACTGACTTGGCTTATTAGAAGGCAGCGGCGCTGTTGGGCAAGCCTTAATCGATAGACCTGATCGGCATCCAACACTATCCGAGTCAGCGGAGCCAGCCATGGTATTTGGCTATATGGCTATATGGTTATATGGATATATCTTTATGCCGTTCGTGCTCAGGGCCAGGGGGGGCTCTTGAATGCGGCGGGCAGGTGCCGCGCCACGTTGGTATTTTTAGTATGTTTCGAACGCTGCTGCTGCTGCTGCTGCCTGTTTTACAAGGTGAACCGGTGGTACAAAACCAAGACCAGTTGCGTCAAGCGGCCAAGCGGCGGAGCTCGTCCAGAGTCAGGTAACAAATTTTGCGCTGACGTCAAGCGGCAAATGTAAGAGTGCACTGAGTTCCGCTCCATTTGACCCAACATGGCCAACAAGCGGGCCAACAAGTAATCACAACCACTACCAATATATGTTTTTGACATTGATCCAGACCATGTAAGAAATCTTTTATTTCTTAAAAGCTGCCAGATCTCTATACTAACTAAACAAAGTTGGTGTCTTTTCAATTTATTTCTAGTTTTATATTTATTCGATTTCTTATTGATCGATAAACTTAACGCACTCTACTACAGTCAAAATTTTCCGATGACTATTTTATTTTTTCAAATATACTTATCTTAAAAGACGAAACTAGTTTCTGGGTAAACATTCTTTGAGGTTCTGGGTAGTTTGGCCTATGTGCCCATAGCGGATTCGGCGTCTTTCGTCGAATCCTCAAAATGGTTCTGCAACATGACAGACTTAGGCG
>JBAMAX010004062.1:0-27173 GCA_037043745.1 Chymomyza amoena | reverse complement strand
ATGTGGCAATGAACGTGAACTGTGCCTTGAGAGATAAGCAGCAATGTCTGGAAACTAATCAAAGCTATTGTATGTCATTGACCGTGCCTTTTGTTGGTCACTCGGCTTATTTATGAGTGGTGCTCAGCTACTCTATGAATGATATGAATGATACGAATAATACGAGTATGAGTTGTAGTATGAGTTGGCCAGTTGGCTGATTAGTTGGTGTTTTGTGGCCAGCGTCATAAATATATTGCATGTAATTAATCAGCAGAATTGCTATCTAGGATTTGGGCTGCGGTCAGAGTGTACAAATATATGAGATGAGTACCAAAGCATTCCAGCCCATTTCATGCCTTGCCTATCGATAACTGCTCAAGTTGCATCAAAATCGTGCGTACAGTTCAACAAGCAGCGGCAATTTGAGTAGCTTCCCCCGATGTACCCCACCCAGCACCAACAATCTGTAGATTTATATGGCCAATGGGTAATTGATTTTCAGTTTTGTATATTGTGTATAGTATATTGTATATAAAGTAGTAAGGATGGTGTAACAGAGAGCGATGAAGAGTGGGATTTGGCATGGTAGTTAACTGCAGTCGATTGGTTTGATTGTGCGCATTTTCGGTTACTCCGAATGTCTCTCTAATTGGCAACACGAGCTGGTGCTTGAGGTACAGTGGCAACAGAAGTTATGCGGACGCTAAAAATTCGGATTTATTTCGCTGCTATAGAAAATCTTTTTAAAAACAATTTGGATATACAGCATGTGTCTCTAGGGTAAGAACGTAAGGTCTATGTCTAAAAAAATATTGCACTTTTAAGAGCAAACTATATCGTAAAAATATATCCGTTCGGTACTATGTAAGCAACTCTATCTTAAAGACAGTCCAAAAAATAAAGCTCCTATTTCTTTCAAGTTTTCCGTCTGTTAACTTTTTATGCACACCTTAGACATTGTGTAAACAAATAAAAGTGTTCGCATACTAAGTGTTCCCACTGCATATGTGTATACGGTTGAGGCCTTTCAATGCCGAAATAATTAATTAGCTGTATTAAAATAAGCACATAGCTCACAGTTATGGCCAAAACAAGACGGTGCTAGTCAAGTGACTGCCCCACTTCCACTTACTACCACACGCTTATGTAATGTGCTACGATGCTCATTATCGAGAGCTCTGGAGCAACATCATCATTGTCATTATCATTGTAGTCATCGGAAGCATTATATTGTCTAAGTGGATTTGCCTCAATGGGCATGCCCTTCATTTATATACAAAGGCATCGGGAGGTAGTGTAGGGAGCAACTTGTAGTTAGTTTGGCTTAGTTCAATTAGAATGCCACGATAATGAAAATATTGATGGGCAAAGGGTGAAACAATAATGACTGCGTCGATTTATTGTAATAAGATTTATGGACGGAAGTGTATTTAAAGAGCGATTCACAAGATGCCAATTCAATACTCGAGTAGTGTGGGGAGTATGGAGAAGAAATAGGAAAGGTCTTAGGAAATTTCGAAATCGAAATGGCACTTATGTGACTCAGAGAGCGGTTGGAGCAAATGCTGAAGCTGAGTATGGAAATGTCACACTTGACATTAGCATTTAAGATATGGCATACAAAGACTTAAGAACTTATTGAAAACAACTTCGATTGCGATACTCAAAAACAGCCTTCATCGTTTGTTGGGTATAACAGAAATTCAATTATCGAAAGATGGCGCTAGCAATCTTCGCTAGATGGCGCCAGCAACTATTTTGTGGATGCAAACAATTTTGCCTCTAAAACTTTGTAGCTGACGTATCTTAGAGACTAATAATTTCGACAGAATTTATTTTTTAATTTAAAAGAAACAATAAACAAACTCTGTAACTAAACAATTTTCTACGAAATAGTTGCTGCCAATATAACCTTTGGCCTTACTATTATGATTTGTTGCTGCTGCCACCATGAGGCATGAGTCCAATCTCAGCAGCACTCATTCATGTGCATAAACTATGTGTCAAGTTGTTGCTGTTGTTCTTGTTGTTGCAAAATGTATACAAGAAAACTTTCAGTTAATTAAAAAAAAAAATGAAACAAGAAAATATATAACAGCTAGGAAAATTGTTATATAAATTTAGCTCTTTACGCGCAACTAAATGAAAAATCTACCCATGAGTGTTGTTAACCTGATGAAAAGTAGGTAAAATGGCTATGGCGACGACGACGTCGACGTTAGCAGCGCCGCTGCAGCAGCACATTTGTGATTATTTCCCACGCGGGCACTCAAAACATAAGGAGCAATAAATTAAAAGCCAAAGCCAAGCAAAAGGACGAGAAAACCTAGAAGACGTAGCCGAAGACGACAAGGACGTGGCCCAAGATGCTAAAAAGCAAATAACTTGCATTAAGCATAGTGTGGCAAGCTGTTGGGAGGAGGAGTGGCCCTGGATGGGGCAGGTTTGGTTATGTCAATCCAGCTAGTATAGCTGTCCCCAGGCCAAAGCCGCACTTCAGGTGCAAATGAAAAATGTAATTATTTCGTAGATTTGAGCTCCAAAAAAAAGAAAATATAAACATGCGGAAATTGTACACTATTTGCTGTGTGGCAAAAAGAACGCGCCTCCGGCTTATGCAAAGAGGCATGCCACGCTTGCTGCGCTTTTTCTCTACCCCTCCATCTGCTTTCGATGGAGAGGCAGGCTAATGAGCAAGAAACCCAGCGAGAAAAAAAGTGTATATATAGCAGGCCAGGTAAATTCATAAAATGTTAAATAAATAATAGTAGACAGCGGCAAAACGCTGGAAAAAAAGCGAGCAAGAAACTTTTGCCTTTGCAAAATCTCAAAGAAATTAGCGCAAACAAGTTGGCAGCGCTGCGCACGGTCAGGTGAAAGACGCTTGGGTCCTGCTCATTAATTAGGAAAGTGGCAAATGAAAAGCCTGAAAACACGTTCCAAAATTGAGGGGCTTCAATGTTGGCTGTGCGGCAGGCGTCGAAGCTGGCGTCGGCGTAGACGTCGTCAACGCCGTTGACTGACCTGCAAGCCCATGTTTAATTGTGTGCGTGTGTATCTGTGTGCGCTTTTGTATCTGTATCTGTATGTGTGTGTGTAAATCAGTTTTATTTGCTTTCACTTGTTCTGCTCTAATATTTTTTTGGAGCAATTTCTACATTTTTTGTATTATAATATTTATTTTTTTATTTGCCTTTGCGTCGTTTGGCTTGTGGTTGCCCAGTTTTTATGCTGCCCCCAACTGGGCTTTTGTGGTTGTTGTTACCGTCGTCGTTTTTTTGCTGTTGTTGTTGTGGTTGTGGCTCAAGTCAAAAAAGTCGAAAATTAAATTATTAATTTATTGCCGCTGTTGCTGCCACTGCCGCTGCGCTGCTATCAAACCAGTTTGAATTGCCTGCCACTTGGCGCTTTAACTTTTAATACACTGCTATGCAAAGGGTAAGGGTCATATTTGGTGATTTACTTTTCGAAGAAAATGAGCTAGAAAACTTGTAGTAAAGGGTATACGGGTAACGCCTTTACACGTCGAATTGGAGAAGTAAGACTCTAGAGTATAACGCCATCTGAATTTTATTTCTACATTCTAGTTTTAATTTTCTAAAATATTTATAAAACGAAAAAGCAAAAAAAATCTTATCAAATTTTGAGACAAAGTTGAAAAAAAAACAAAAATTTAAATTGATATAAAAATTCAAAATTTATGTTCTTCAAATCTTCAAGATCTCTAATTTCTTGTGAACCAACGAGATGCATGAGTAGATTTATAAATTTTCTTTGTACTCATGACGATACCTTAGGCACACGATGTAAATAATTATAATTTTTTCAGTGTAGAAAAATGTTACGAAATTTTATATGAATCATTTTCTTTAAAGTTTTTTTTTTATAATTCACCCGTTTTATTTCAAAGTTTTTTTTTCAGTGCCCGTTTCCTCGACTAGCTTGTATTCAATAAAATAAGAATTTTTTATATTCGTAAATACTTTAAACTAAAAGACTATACAATTTACTTAAGACCATATCGGTTGATACAAATATAATTTTATAATTAAGGTGAATGTATATTTTTTGCACTTTTCGTTTAATATAATGATTTTATTAAAATCTGAATTATAGAAAATTGACTTGGAACGATTAATGGCTTTATAAAATTTCTCCACAAACAAAAAATATTTCAATGAGTTTCTGCAATGTTGAATAAATAAATTGGGTCTTAACATTAATTTGGACTTCACAACTATTTGGGAAAACTTTTATTATTCTTTGTTTTACGACAGTTTACTATAAAACTAAGGTATACAGATTCGGTGAAGGAAAGTCTGTCCAGACAAAATAAATAAAATTTTTTTTGGTACAACTCTTTTCTTTTCCAATATTTGTTTGTGTACATTAAATCGCCAAAAAAAAATTGGCTACAAATAATTTTTTTACTGTTTTTCCATATATATATTCCATATGTTGTTTCCATATTTTTGGCGTTTGCTTAAATTTTCAAGCAAAAGATGCCTTATTCGAGGATATCAAATTACCAAAATTAAATTTGCAAAATTTCAAATTTATGTATTAGCAAACAAGTTAAAAAGTTTGTTAAGTCACTTCAGCTTCAAAAAAAACAAATAATCAAAAAACTACGCGAAATTTTTACTGACTAGGCGTATTTGTCTATAAGTTTAATTATTAAACTGCTTATGAATTGTAAGCCAAAAAAAGCTGCACAAATACAAACACCGTAAAATAATTATATTCCATCGTCATGATTCAGTATTACAAGTTAAACAGTTAAAAATCGTATTAAAGTCACTTCAGCAAAAAACAAAGAATCAAAAAAACTACGCGAACATTAATCCTCGACCGAGCGTATTTGTCTATAAGTTTTGAGTAAACTGCTTACGAATTGTAAGCCAAAAAAAGCTGCCTAAATAAAAAACACCAACAAATAAATTGTATACCATCGTCCTGATTCAGTATTCGAGAAAAGGTTGTCAGGATATGGTATAAATATCAACAGTTTCCTAGTGAAACTGTTGCGATAATCAATCATTTGACCTACTAGAGTAGTTTCGGTCCTCCAACTAGAAATGAAAGTTAATAAAATTAAAAAAAATTAAAATATTAAAATTTCTTAAATTTCTAAGTGTGCCAATATTAAGTTTAATTTGAAACAAAGCTTTAGCGTATCTGAACCTATATAAGATGCATACTAAAAATGTATTTAAAAAAGCATAATTTGTTAGAGAACAAATATTTATAATTTTGAATATCAAAAATCATAAGCCCGAAATTATCAATATTCAATGATCGAATATGTTGTAACGTACTATTGTAAAACTTTTATTTTGAGTTTTCTTATTAATTTGACGAATTTTCAATATAAAAGTATCAAGTATCATAATCATCAAAGCTTAAAGGTCTGGTTAATTTATGAACTTATCGAAAAGAGTAACCGAAATATAAAAGCTATCGACAGCAAATAATTTGAATCTGCAAAAATGCAATTTATTCGTTTCAATTTTATAAAGTTCGAGGCACGGTACAATAGTTTTTCAAATTACAATCCATTATATGCCATCAAGATCTGAACTATTGAATAAAGTTCTTGCTTTAAATAGTTTTATAGCCCAGTTTTCCAATAACCATTCCAAAATCCCGCACCTTAGGTTGCACCCAACAGATGTTTATTCCTATAAAAATCTTTTAATAAAGTTCCACCAGCAACCTATTTTATTTATTTATTTAACTCTGCTCAATTGCACAAAATCTTCATTGTTTATTTGAGCTTACAGAGCATCTTGCAGTCGGTCTGCCACCTACTTAAAACCCTCTTGTTAAAAAAACATTTTTGTAGCTTGGCTTATATTTGTTTGGATTTTTTTTTTCTGCGCAACATTTTGCGGTTTTCTTCGGCACGGCCGGGCACACTAATTATTCATAAATTAAGCGTATATAGCCAGCTTTTTGAATGTGCTTTTAGTGGCAGCTGCATGTGGCAGGGGCAAGTGGTAGCAGCACTGCCGGAGGGGCTTGGAGCTTGCTTCATTTGCCATTTGTTTGTTTATTTAACAATTTGCTGTGCAGCTTTGCACAACTGCTGCAAAATGTTCTTTGATTGAAGTTAATGTGCTGCCCAATGGACTCCTCACAATATCGGCCTGGACTGTCCGACATCTTGGACAACGCCCCGCGCTGTACGCTTCTGGCCTAATTCAATACGGTATAGTTAGCCAAGTCCTTTCAAAAGGCATTAGTTTTTGTTGTTGTTGTAGGCGTAGAATTGCTTTAAAGCTAAAAATATTCGCTTGGTTGAAATATAAGCCAAGTACTTTGCTGGACTTTAATTATGTAAAACTAAATTTGTTTACTCACTTATGTGCTTGATAAGCAAAAAAAAAAATATGTCTAAAATATCAAAGTACATAATAAATTATAATACCAAGTTACAGATTGGCTATTTTGGTAAACCTCATCAGCACTTATGTGCGGTGAAGATATAAAAGACTGTAGCTTAAAGCCAAAAATTATAGATGGACTGTGAGCCTAAGACAATTGGAATAAAATAATATTAAGAATGCAACTTGATTCAAATTGAGCTTCCTTCGTGTTCTTTTAATATATATTTTTTACAAAGATAACTGGAGCTTGTTCTAGCAAAGGAATAGTCGGAAGAGTCTGAGGAGAAAAATGTAGCGAATAGTTGAAGATTTGAAAGTAATCGCTTTTTTTCGATAAAGTAACCCGAACTTTTTGGGATTCGAAATTTTTTATTTGTGACACATATCATTGGAACAAATATATTGTATTTAAAACGCAGACTATTATGGAAATCTTAAGGTTTTTTTTATCACCAGAAAATTCCCTACACTCTGGGGATGCACAATGCTGATCCGGTATTTGGAATATCAAGAATGTTTAAGTCGATACTGAATATTCGATACGGATGTCTTGGCTTTTTACCCACTGGAGACTTAACTGAAATCTAGGGTTGTACGATGCTGTTTTGGTATTTTGAATGTCGTAAATATTGAGATCGATGCTTAATGTTCGATATACTGCTTTCGTTTTGCATTTTTTTTCCAAATCGTGCCTTTAAAAAGGCATATGAGGCCCTATCTCAATTTATTATGAAAATTTTCTTTCTTTGTTTAATTCTGCTTTTTAAAAAAAGGAAAAACTCTTTAGCGATACCGTCAAATTTTTCCTATGGTGTTTTTTGAAATCCTCAACTTCGATTAGCTAGAGATTTGGAGATAGCTGAACTAGTTAATATTCAGTGATTCACTCCTCTTAACCAATTTTCTCCATTTTGTTTAATTTTTTCTACAAAAGCGTAAAAAAATCGTTAGCGATACTGTCGATTTAGTTTTTTTAAAGATCGAATAGGTATCGTTTTTTGGAATACCCAAAAGTTCAATTAGATTTTTTTTTTGTAACATCGGGCATCCCTTGCTGAACTCGTTAATTTTAAGTAATTATCTCCTTCAAAGGAATAGATAAAAGATATAAAAATTTGATTACACAAAAGTTTTATTGTAAATTTATTCCGCAATAAAAATTAACTTTTCTATATCTTGAAGAGATTTCTTAATTCCCAAAAAAATTCTAAAAATAATCAGTAACATTTCGAGTACTTACGATATTTCTCCAAATGGCGTGAATGCATCTTTCAGCTGTTGCGTTTCAATTTCGGCGCTCAAATCTCCAACAAAAATATGAAACTGTTCTGTAAAGACAAAGAGCGTAAAAAAATCTAATTAAAAAATTGTTTGGAACCATAATTACACACACACACACACACTCTCACACACAAACACTTAAAGTTGGCCCGAAAACTTTGGGCCCGTCTAATGGCCAAGTGCTTGACACTTAGCCACTTGAGTCACATGGCAACAGTTGCCATTGAAATCGCAACGTGCAATTTCGGCCGTGTCTGGAGTACTTTAGACTGGGCCTGATTTTGGGCATGACACTATCAAATGCCACTTCAGCCAGCTACTTGGCTGTAGACAGAGGCTTTCCAAGCACATAGTAGCCCTGCTGGCAGGCTGAAGGCTGTCAGACTTGGCGTTGGTGTGTTGTCACTTTCGGTGAAGTTGGCCACATGCCGCACGGAAGTGTTGCAGTTGCTTGGACGGTTGGCCATGTTAGCTGATACCCCCATGCACAGGCACTGACGACATTTGGTACGAGCCAGTTGGAGGCACAGGTGGACAGGCCAGGAGCAAAGTGCTGCACTGCTGCAATGAGCATGATATGAGGCAAAGTGTCGCCCAAGTGTGGCGACGTGTCATGTTTGTATGCAGACCAGCCCAATGAGCATCAACGCTATCCTGTAACTATCTTACCCCTTGCAGCATGATGTGGCAAGTATAGTTCTAGCTCTAGTTGTTGTTCTTGGTGTTGTTGCTGTTTTTGGGCCGCATCCGTGCCAAAATGACATAGTTTCGCATTACAAGGAAATTGCACTTGAATATGTCAGTCAGTAGTCATCGTCGTCGGTCTGCACCAGAACTGAATCGCAGCTGAGCGATGACTGCGCGGGCGCAGTGGGTTCCTGGAGCAGTTGCTTGGAGCTAGGGCTATATGGAATAGATGACTTGTGGGCGTGAATGCAGTCACATGTGTGCAGTGGAAACAGCGTTGACAAATATGCCAAAAAGGAAGAGCAGCACTGAAAACAGAACGAAAAAAAAAAAAACAAAATGGAGCAGCTCCACGTTCTGACCACGTTGCTGGCTTGCTCTGTCTGTGCTGCAACTCGTTGAGCGACAGGAAGTTGTGCTAAGCGTCATTTCCGTTGTTTTGAGTGATTGCAATTGAGATACGGTTTTTGTGGTTTCTTTTTTGGGGGGCGAAGGGAATAGTCAGGCAGTCTGGCTGGTTCCCTAGATATTTGGTTGAATGTGCTCCGAGTGTGTGTGTGTGATGCCCTAGCACGTGTTCTCAAAATGACCGACACTTTTCACTTTTTTTTCCACTTAGCCGGTTAGAATTTGTTTTGACCATGTATGTTTGTGGCAGTCAGTGTTAAATGTGCTGGAAAATGTAGCATTAAAGATTTCTAGTGTTGGAAATACTGAGAGTTATTTTTGGCATGAAATGATCTATTGCCATTTAAGTAATGCGAGCTTTAAGGCAATAAAAATTTGTTTTTCTAAATTGCTTAATCGATTTTATGGGCAATAATATTATGGTAGACTTAAAGAGAATTATAGACTATGTTTTGCACTAGGTCTGGCTTGATGGCCACATCTGTCATTGTCATTCCATTCTTTTGCCTGTGCAGGATCTATCGAAAAATTTGGTTAATTCGGCTTGCAGTATGGCCATCAGAGCTATCTTTGATGTTTTGATAACATCAACGCGTTCCACGGAGCGGTTTCTAAAGCCGACCGAATGGGAGCTAATCCAGATGAATTCGGTAATTGCAATAATTCCGGAAAATTTTTTGGTCAAGGCTGTACGCCTGTTAATATGTTCTCTTTGAAGTAAAAGATACCTTGGCGTCTCCTAATAACATTAACAAACTATTTGTTATTTGATATAGTTAGTGTTCGAGTTGTATTTTAACCCATGTCAGTTTGTTTTCATGGATAACGTCAATGAAAATACTTTATCGGAGAATTTGGTGTAGATTGATAATCGTCACAATAATTATGCCGGCAGTAATAATCAAACAAATCGTTGCTCGATTTTAACGATTTATTCAAATATCGTAGAAAAATAAATTGCTGTCCTTCAAAAGTTAAATACTCAATCAACATTTTGCATTTAAAGAGTATATAAAATTGCAAGTGACTATTAAACCAGAGCGGATAAAACGAATTACATAGAAATTTTGTTTAATTTGTAACATTTTCAGTCAATTGGTCAGTACAGAAATAAAAAGTAAAACCATTTGAAACAAAATGGCTGCAGCCATATAAAATGGTGGTTTTTGGGGGTTCGCTAGGGATGCTGCTGTTCACTTAACAATTAAGTTACAGTTCATAAAATTTGCATCACAAAATTGCCATGTTAAGTGGCTCGGGGTGCGGGCAATGAACTTTGCCCTCAAGGACGTCAGCATAATTAGGCTAAAAATCTGAGCAAAGTCAAAAATTAATGGCTGCAATTCGGGGCAACAAAAAAAATCCAAAAACAAAAAGAAAACCGTACAGAAGAGGCAGCACAATTAAAGCCCATAAACAAGTCAAGGCAAGTTGAAAAGGAGCGCATTAAGTAAAAGGGCCGACAAAGATTCACAGCCAAACACCAGAGCTTGAAAATGAGCGAACATCAAGGACTAGAGCACAAAATGTAATTCAACATAAAAATATCGTAAATCTTAAATTAGAAATTTTGCACATTAAAAACTTGGAAATTGCATTTGGTTGCCAGGGCCCCCCGCCTGCCGTAAATCCCGGACATGAAAACAAAAAAGAAATGAGTATCTTCACATTGAATCCCCAAAAGCAAGCAACGTAGCTCTTGGCTGTTGGATCATCTGGCTGCATAAAGTCCATTGGCGCACATTTTTAATGAGTTGGACATAAAAAAGTTTTAGCTTTTCAAAAGCCGGCGCTGAAATGAAGCCAATGAAGTACTCACCAATACACAGGCACGCACACACAGATACAGTTACACACACATACACAAACATATACTATACGCCGCTGGCCATTGTTTTGAAGTCAGAGCGCTGAAAGTTCCTCTCCGCCTCCTTTCCATGCCCATTCCCATTCCTTTTACTTCTCGTTGTTGTCTGTTGGCTCTCTTGTTTTATTGCATAATCGTGAGTCAATCAGCGACCTGGGAGCGACCTTCATCAATGCACGTCAGCTAATAAATACGTGCGCACTGGCCATGCCTCAATGCAACGAGCCTCAGCTCGGGGCATCCCCAAGGTGGGTTGGCTGTGGGTTGCTGAAATTGGGTACGTTACGGTTTTTGGTTGGGTTTGGCTGGCAATTAAATTTCACTTCAGTCACAGTTCGCTTTAATTTTATACCCATTCAATTTGCATGGCTATTTAATTGAATTTCCAATCGGTTTCTCGCTGCAGCGCTGCGCTGGATTGTATGCTACACTTTTTTTTATTTTTACATTCAATTGTTTTTGTAGGTGCGCTTAAATGCCATTGAATTGCTAATATAATGCAATAATTAGTTTTAATTTGGCTGACATTATCGGTTTTTAGATTTTGCGCACATCAATTTGTTGTCCTTCGCTGGGATTATTAAAATGTTTTTATTACCTTTCAGCCATTTACATTTCATGATAAAATTTGCGGCCATAACCATCGGATGTAAATTATATGTGTGTGTGTGTATGTTTTAGCTAATAAAAGCAAATATGACCGTAATATAGAGCTGCATATAAAAACTGTCTGTCATAAGAATTTGGTTTAGAGCTAAGCATTAAGCTGCACTTAAGTTTTAAAATAACATAATGTCTAGAAAGCTCAAAGAATTTTATATTGTTTATATAAGAAGCTTTTAAAGACGAGATCTTCAGTTTATATGGTATGACGTTGTAATTTTTGTTTTTCAATATGTTATAAAAGCTTGGCAAGGAAAGTAGAATGATTGTGTGTCTTAAGTCCAAGATATGGTCTACAAAAAACACCAAACTTGAATGTTTAGAATTGACAATTCTGCTATACTTAGTTCTAAATCTATCAAGCCACGCTAAGAAAATAGCAAATTACCTAGTTTTTTATCATATTACAGTCGAGCAATTAAAAAAAAAATTTAAAAAAATGTTTTTTTGTTAAAGAATAGACACTAGCTTATAAATGTCATCGAGTAGACCATCTTATAAAATATTTTTAAGGTTAATTTTGTGTTGAGAAATACAAAAATGTCAACCTTTTTTTCTCAAGTACCGTTTTCGGAAAATATATGTACATCATAAATTTGGAGAAACAGAATTCGACACATTCGCTTATAATTCCATACAAAAAAATATATTTTCAGCCATAACTCATTTACTCTACAATCAGCTAAAATTTTGTGGTACATAATTTTTATGCCTATCCACACCACCAGCATTTTGCAGCAATTTCCAGACAACCCCGCAGCCGGCTACCCATAAAAATCTTACATCTTATCGTTCCACAAAAATATGTTGCATACTTTGTGGGGCTGCAAGTGTTTACCTTCATTTAGGCGCAGTCAGTGTAAAGTGGACTCAAGTGAAGCGTGTGGTAATACAAATCTAGCCTGGCGCTCAACGGGCATACATTTTGGCAGATGTCCAACAACAATAGCAACAACAACTCTGACAGCAAACACATCAGGAACAAAGCAGTAGACGTAATGTAGAGTGTAACCGGAGCGACTACAAATGTGGTTGAAATGTACGCGAAAAGCGGCAAACCGCAAAAGTAGCTGAACAAACACAAATGTGCCACGCGGAATTGTTGCGAAAAATCCAAATGCAAAAAAAAATACAAAAAATACCAAGCCACGTGAAGGGTGTGGGGTGCGACTGAACAAACACTAATGCAAACGCAAAGGCAAAACTGACGGACATGTGTGTATGTATGAGTGTGGCAACAAATGCAAATACAAATATAAACACAGATGCTAACTAACCACAGCGACGTGTATGTGCCACTCCACAAACACACACGCACACAGATACCCACACACACAACACCAACAGCTATATAAACAAACACAGACATACATTGGCATAAACGGACACAGTCGTATATAAAGCATTTTAACGTTGGCGTATTTTGATGTATTTTCAACGGAAATTATGTTACAATGCCACTTGAGGAGGCCAGAAAAACAACAACAACAACAACGAGTGGGATTGCCATGACCATCAGAGGTCCGTCCGGCTGTTGTTGGTTCAAGTGCATCAAAATGAGAGCGCATGAAACTATCCACAACAATAACAACAAAAATTTCATACACAAAGTCAGATATTAAAGGCTTAAGATAATGTCAAAGAGACGAATATCAAGTACTCTTCTCTTTAATATTTTTTTATTTTTTATATGATATACCCAACCGATTTAAATCAAATTTGGGAAAATTTATCGAAACCTGTAAATCCGTTCTTGAGATCTCTAAGCCCTATTACAAAAAAATTATATGAAAAAATTTATTTTCTTTAAACATTTTGATTTCGGAAACTTTGTCAAGTTTTTCTATACTCTATAGTGGCTCAAGAGTCCTTAAGTTATAAATAGAATAAGCCCATTATATCCTTTAAAAGATGTAAGTTCGTAAAACACAAAGGAGACATAAATAATTCTAAGTTATGGTGAGAAGAAAAAAATCAGTTTATCTAGAAATGTTCATTCACCAGTCCCTCCGTTTGATTGATCGCCTAGATCTCGAAAAGTATAAGAAAATAAGATTTAAGTATAACGAAACTTAAAGCTTGGGTTTCTTATACATATAGCCCGTCAGGTCGAATTAATGTTTCTTTTTTTTGAGCTTAGGACATTTTTTTCAATGGCTGCTTAAGTGTTTCTGGAGAGATTGTGCTATGCTGGAGCCATTGTTTTTTTTTTTAAATAAGCTTTCCTCCCTATATTGAATTATTAAAAGATTTTTTTAAGCTTCTTTTAAAATTTTTTGCTATTATTAATTGGTCAAGTAGGTGTATTGTTCTTTTTCTTATTCAGGGTGTTCTATTTATTTTTAACTATTTCATCTGCTTCTTTTCTTGCAATAAACTGACCTTATGACAAACCTACTCACAAACTTGATGCAACTTCCTACACTATGAGTAATCCTCAATAACAATGGCACTGCTAAAAGCACTGATAAAAAGGATAACGGCACAAGTACGGCTACTACTGCCCACTCACAGTTATGCTTGCAACCGTGCAACAAGCCCAACCAACACAGCTGTACATTTTTCATATAAACACTTGACTATAAAATGCATTGCCTCTTGAATTAAATCAACAACAACTCAAGCTGAAAATATTTTTGTGCTGGACTACTTCCGCACAACCTCCTCCCACACCTCTTAGCTTTATTAGCTGCCCGGTAGAAGATGCTTCAACATGTGGCATTATATCCATTGGCAACAGCCCCTACTTGGCCATCAGCTAGTTTGCCTTTCCATTGTTGTCGAAATATAATATTCCTGGTAAGCATGGCCAACAAATAGGATGCCTTTATCCTCCTACACTTTGAGTTGCATTTATTTATTTTATTTCATTCAAGCTATTTTTTTGTTGTCCTTCTTGATGCACATCCTTCGGACTAAAGTGCAGTCAGTCAGATAGATGGTAAAATTCATGGAGAAAGACTTATTTACATACATTTACTTATGTATATGAATTCAACAGGCTTCTAGGATATTGTAAGCCGAGAACTGTACAAAAAAACAATAGTTAATTGAATGGAATTTTGTAGTTATAAATTATGGTAGGTAGCTCTGTTAGAGAATGAAAATATTTTAATAGACTGGAAGTCGAAAAAGGAAAAACTTATAATCGTTAAATTCCAGGTCCAACTGTTTTGAGTTGTGCTAACTTGAAATTGGATTCTAAATTGATTTAATAAATATATGTTATGCGTATTGTAGGCAAATATGAAAATAAATTTTAATAAGTTAATTTTTTTTTTTTTGATTTCTTGGCTAATTATTATTTTTTTTTTACCAATAGAAACTTTTCCATCCATAAAATCGTTTGATTGTTGTATTGAATGCTAGGTTTTCACTTACAGCCGATATAGGCCAATTAGTCAAAATATCTTTTTTTTGAATGGTCAAAATGGTGCACATACTCTGCATATACTGTATACTGTGTACATACTGTATGTCGATATTTCGCCAAATTATCCTTACAGGAAAGGACATTTCTAATAGAGTCTGCTTTAGATTAGATTAGGCATCAAAGGCTGTATTAGAAAAACCAGGAATTGATCCATTGCGATTCTCTCGGATCATATAATTTAATCAAGTTTTTCGATCCTTTTTTAATTAGAGATGGGCTCTATCTTCAATATTCGAGAATCGATCTTTTCGACCGATTCTCAAAAAAAATCGATTTGGTGCTATCAAGGTAAAACCGCAGACAATCACAGAAAAGGAAACCTATATACCAAAAAGAGTAAGAATTCATTTGAAAAACATAAAAATGTTTAATTAAATAATTTTTTCAAACTTAAAGTAATCAAAAAAAACTGATTTAATGAAAAATTAATGGCAAAACTTGATTCCTCCCCAAAAGCCCCCATATACACATTTGGCTAGACAAAAAAACAACGTTTTTGGCCTTGTAAATGAAGGTCCAAGCCGATTTCAAATATTTTGAAAAAAACCTATTTATAAAAAGTGGGCAAAACGAAATGGCTTAAATGGCCCAAAAAATCTAAATTGGTGAGAGCCCCAAAACGTTTTTTCTGCCCCACACAAATTGATCCTGCCTAATGTAAATATGTCTTAAAGTTGCCAGACTCAAAAAGATCGATTCACAATAAAAAAAAATTGAATTTTTTTTTACAAAAAAGAATCGGTTAAATCGATTTAAGAACGAATCGATAACTAGAAACACCTGTCATTTATAAACATTGCCAAATTGAAGAAAAAATTAACTTTTAGAAAATTTGACCACAACTTTAATGTCAAACGATAATCCATATTAAGATTAAGTTGGAAAAATACTGCACACTCGATTTCTAAATGCGAAACAAATTCTATAAAAATCTGACACATTGCTCACTTAAACAAAAATGGTATATCCTATCCGTTCATTAATCATATCCTTTAAAATCTTAGACATTTTTTGGTATGGAACGAGCTGTGCCCCCGAGTTTGCCTTTCCTTTAAAACACATTTATCAGCACTTTAGGCCAACTTACTAAATCCCAATTGCATTTACATCAATTTCAAAATGCATATTTTTAACTCAAATTCACTTGGTTACAGGATTTCTATTAACAGGCAGCCTTGAATTTTTATTTTATTGACAGCTATCATGTTTACTGGGTGTGTGTGCGTCGGGATTGTCATCAATTGCTTGTCAATTATTATGTTCTGCCTGTCAATAATAATGTCAGCTGTCTATATTGCTAAAGTCAGAAAGAATGCTGTCTTAACTCTATATTTTTTTGCAATTTGTAGTTGAGAATATGTAGATACGATATTTTGCATGAGTTTATCAATACGTTCATATGATAATGATTTATTGTTTGTCTGCGGAGCCTTTTAACAAGATGCTTATCAAGAATTGACATTTATTTTTTGCACCCTTCTTCGTTTTTTAGTTGATAAGAGTGTCAACAGATTGAAAGCATTGTAGTTTTACTCAAAAACAAGATGGGAACAATATGTATAAAAGCGAAGGGATTAGAGCACATAAAACGCGCGACCTCAAAGCGCATTATTTGTTGGGAAAAGTATTACTTTTTTTCAGGACTCACACACTGACACACACACACACACACGGAGAGTTGGAGAGCAGCTCAAAATGGCAATCAGAGAAGCGAAAAAGAGAGACGCATGAAAAACCTAATAAGCTTTTGTGCAATTGCAAGCAGCCGCAGTGTAAAGCGTCCCGCTGCCCCACCCCCAACCCCAACACAAAGCTAATTCAAACACATGGCATAAAAGGTAGAAAAAAATGGCGACTGACGTGTCTATGGAAGCGTGTGTGTGTGTGTGTGTGTGTGAGGCAGTGTGTCAGTGTGTTGGTGTAAAGTGAAAATATGCAAACGTTGAATGCACAATGCGCCATGCCACACAATACAACAAAAATGAAAGGATTTGCTATGCCACAAATGCACACGGCACGTAACATTTAGCTTGCGGCGGCAATGCCTGAAGGGCATAAGAGCAAGAGAGTGAGAGTGACAAAGAGAGGGAGAGAGAGTAAAAGAGGTGCTGTGTGCCATGTGGCAGTGGCAAGGTATAGTTGAGCGTATATGAGTGTATGGGTGTTGGAATTAACACACGCGCCAATAAGTATGCAATGCGCTGTGACATTTTTAACGCAAGCAACAAAGGAGGCATTGACAACAACAACAGCAGCAGCAATAACAATAACAGCTACAACAACAACAACAACAAGCTGAACAGCTGCTCCAACAAAAGTCTAACCAAAGCTGTTGCTGCCTGCATCCTGGCGTTGACTGAGCTTGACACCGTCTGTTGCACAGGAAATCACGATTACGAGCGAGTCAAAAGCGCCGCTTCACTCACGCACACACACACACACACTCGTTGTCTTACGCCCACACAACAGTGGCGGGGCTATGGGGGGTCGGTTTGGTACAAAGCTGATCTCTTATGAGTTTTTAGCAATCAAAAATAGGAATTCTTTGTTTGGCATTAATTTTGACAGTCTTTACCAAGGAGCTTTTTTAAATTTTTAAAATTCTATAAATCGGGACAAAGAATAAGAAAAAATTTTGATTTAAAAAAAAAACATAAAAAAAAGATCAACATTTTGATAAAGAAAATTTGTTTTCCTATTATGATGTTAGGGATATCCATCCGATTAAAAATTTTCATGATATTTTTTAATCAGTTTTTAGGAATGAAAAATTAGAATTTCAAATTTGGTATTAATTTAAACCATTTTTGCTTACAAACTTTTTTCAAAATTTTTAAATACTGTAAATCGGAAAGAAATACGAAATAAAAACATGATTTACAAAAAAAATTTTGGATAAAGCAAATTTTTATTCCCACTATGATAAATGCCTATGTTAAGTAAGAGATATCTATCTGATTGAAATTTTTCCTGGGACTGTTAAAGCTGAGCCCACATGGAAAGAAAATGGCAAAACAGGATGAAGCCAACGAGCTGCATTTTTTTTTTAGGAATTAATACAGTTTTCTTAGACGCAACTGAAGAACTTTGGCAGAAGCCAACTTGGTGCCACCGTCTTCAATTTTTGATATTGGTAAAAAAGTTTTTAAAAATCATCAAATAGTCAATTCTTTAGTTTGCGAAGCTAAAAATCGAATCCAATTTTTAATACAAAAAAATGATAATTTTTCTGATGAATATTTTTGGCTTAAGTGTTTTGTTGACTTAGTTTTAGGAAGAAAATAATTTAGACATATATTTAAAAAAATAAAAACTAAAATTGAAGGAAGTAGAACTGGATATTGTGTGGTTGCAACGAAATGGTCTAAAGGATCAGCCAGTAGTTCCAACATTTAAGTTTCACAAAAAAATTAGAAAAGCAGATGAAAATAATAAACAAAATTTAATCATTCAAAATTCTTTATTTTTGAGCTTATAGCAATATTATGGGACCATTATGCTTGGTTGGGTTAGGTTGAATAGGCTGCTGAGATCACTCAGACACCATTGTCTCTGGATTATAAGTATGCCTAAATCTCTGTTATTACGGGACCATTTCGTGAATTGAATAAACTAAGCCAGATTCGCTATAGACAAATTTGATATACTGCCCAGCTCTTCGAAGAATTGTTTTCCTAGAATCTTACAAACGACCTGAATGTCTTGTAGCTTAAACAAGACGGTGGAACAAACTTATTAAACAGCAGGTGCAAGTTGTTCTTAGAAAATTGTCTAGGGCACTTCATTTTAAGAAAATGGGATAATAGGTGAAAGAATGTGAGAGATCAAGCTATTAATTGCGTTTAGGCGATTCTTGGCAGACGCCATGCTAAGTCGTAGAAGTTCTTATTCAGAGAAACATTCAAAGACATGTCGAAAACCAGCTTCATTTTAAAAAAAATATATATATTTTTAAGATAATGTAACATCGTGATCTAATCATTTTAGCTAAATCGATAAGTCCACTTTAAACACATCGTGGTCATGTCCCAAACATAAATTTAAAATTCGGACTCGTTAAATGAAAACTTTTTTGAAATAGCCTTTTTACATATTTTTTTACTTTAACCACCGAAGACATATTTATTATGTAGGCATTTAAAAATTGAAGCAATTCAATAAGTTGTACAAAATATATTTCAAATCATCAAATAGATGCCAACTAAACTAAGCCGTCAAAGACCCCCTTGCAACTAGTTAGCTACGCCACTGTCAAGCGTACACATTGACTCTTCACACACACATATAAGCTTTGCCTCTGTCTTTGGCGCGCAAATGTGTCGTTATTTGCATGGTGACAAAATTAGATTTAAATATGCCGCACTTGCTGGCTTTTTGTACCCTTTTGCAGCTCTTACTGGAACTCCAACTGCTACATCTAGATCCTGTAACTGGTAAAGCGAAATGTCAATGTTGATAGCGCGCATGTCCTGCTGATGAAAATGAGCTGTCGTTGTCGCCATTGCCGTCCTGCTAGACCCATATGTGTGTGTGTGTGTGAGTGTATTTATATTAGTTGGCATATGTCGCTAGCTGGTTTTGCTGCCTTTTTTTATTTTGCTTTTTTTATTAGCATTAAAAGCAAATGTAAAAATAAGTGCGCGCTGCAGGATATCAAACAAAGTGCACTTCAACCGCACTCATACAAATACCCGTGTGTGTGTGTGAGCCACATTAAAAGCTCAGCCAAGGGGTTCCAATGGTTTTTGCGGTCAGTTGCTGCTTTTAAGTGTATTTGTGTGAGCCTTAAAGTTGCGCCTGTTATCAAATACAGCAAATATAGAGCATTGTTTAAATCATGTCCTGAGGCATAGTCTCTGTATACTAGTGGCAAATGTTGACACAAAAGCAAAAATCAATTCAATTTCATATTTACGCTTATGCGAAAAGTTTTTCAATGAAATATAAGATGCTGCACTCTAAGCACTATCAATATAATCAAGCTGAAGTCTGCACTATGGAGAAAAAGCAAAGAAAATGGATCAAAAAAAATTGTCAAAAACTAGTGTAACCTGCAAAAACTATGCATAGAGGTTCGTTTTATATACAAAAAGGAAGCAATGAACAAAACAGTGTTTCCCCATTTTTGGAAAATAAAAGGGTTTATGAATACCTTTTCCTGTTTAAGCGCTATAATAAAAACTAAAAATGCAGCTATTAATTTTTAAACAAAAATAGTATTTTAGATGACTTCAAATAACTGTAATGAAAATAAAATACTAAAAAATACTACTTTTTCCCTCTGATACCCAAATGGCAACTGCTTGAACACCTGTTATATTTTTAAGTCCAAAACAGTCTGAAGCATAATAAATATACATAATATGACTATTTTTTTATCTTTTTGGCGCTTGAACAATTCCCCCACTAAACAGATAGTTTCTTCCATTGTACCAATATCTTTTGACGTCGCCTGTCTGTCTTCATCATTATGAAACGTAAAACGAAAACGATTTACAGTAATGCCAACACTTTGCCACCCAAACAAAAAAAAAAGAGAGAAGTAAACTTTCTCCCCGCATATCCTTACGCGACTACGCGACTTTGACTTTGTTGTTAAATGAAGAAAGTATTTTTCAAATGCGTATTTCCGTTATGTTCTTCTACATGAAGACATTTTTGACTATTGTCTGCCGCATCGCAATACCAAAATGTAACAGCAACAAAGTCTGCGCGAAACTATTGCCAATGGAAACGACAAGGACAATGACAATGATGGTACGAAGGACAAAGAGCAGCAAAGCCAGCAGAAGATGATGATGATGAAGAAGAAGAAGCAGCAGCAGGAGCATCGGATGACAACGACAACGCTGATGATGGCAAGCGTTTCCGGTGATGGTGCTGTTGTTGTTTTTGTTGTTGCTGTTGCTGCTGTGCGCACGAGACACAAAACATTGAATGACATTATCCTTTATTGCTTATCCTCATGCCATGCTTTTTGCGACCTGCTCTACAGCCAGCACATTGGCACGCAAAATGGCGAAAGAGCTGGAGTCTAAATTTAGCATCTGCGTCTTGGTCGAAAGCTGATCAAGGCAAAAGTCAAAAGGGCAAGCATGGCGTATGCGTAATATTAACTGTGACACTGTGCAGCAGCCGACAACGACGCTAGGGCAAACTTTTTCATTTCCCCGCGGAAAAATTTTCAAAAATTTCATTTCACAACGTCTGCTGGAAAAACTTTACGCCAAAGACATAGAAAATAGTTAGAAATGTGCAAAGAGCGGGCTACTGTGTGTGTGTGTAGCTAAAAAAGTCGTGTCGTCGAATTGGTAGTTGGCACACATACACATACAAACAGTGAGCATTACAACGAAATAAAGTATTCAAATAAAATATGCTAAAATCTTTGAAGTACTTTAAATAGCAAACAAAAAAAAAAGAGAGTAAAAACTAGCAAAGAAAAGCAACCAACGCTACGCAGTGAAAAACTTTACCCTAGAAGTAAAATATAAAATGGCAAAGCCAGCAAAACGCTGGCATAAAAGGCATAACAAAAAGAAAAAAAAAATGGCAAAGAAAGTAAATATCGTTTATGTTGTCATAACGCACATTGCCCTGAGGCAACTTGCTCATCCCCTGCCAAAAACCAACAAACGAACAGACCAGCAGACCAAGCCACTGCCCAACCCTTAAGTCCAAGTCCAGGAATAGTTGCCGGCCAAAGTGAGCCACCAACTGCCCCTCAACGAGCCACTTTTGGGCACAATTTTTCCTTATCATTTGAATTTTGACGTGTTTGTCGAGCGGGGGCAGCAGCAGTAGCGATAAAGATGCGATAAAGTGAGAACAAGTTGAAACTCGCCGCCTTTTCTTACTGCTTGCTACTGCCACAGCATTCTGCCACAAAACTTTTGACCAAATTTTGACTTTTACGTCTGTTGACTTGACGGACATTCCACTCCCTTTCCCTTGAAGTTTTATTTTTTTCTTTTTTTTTTGGTAACGAAAATTGCCAATTTGTGTAAATTATTGGTTCAAGTTGTCTTTTGTCGTTAGCCGGGCATAAAAGTTTTTCCCAGCAGCATTTGTTGCCGCTGTTCTTGTTCTTGAGCTCGGCATATTGTGGTTGTATGCTCAACATTTTTGTATAGTCTACTTTTGTGCGCACAAATTACAAATTAATTTAATTTAATTTTGTACTTAAATTGACTTGCTTTTCAATTGCTTAAGTGTGGCCAGCCTATGAAAAATTTTGTCTTCGTCAAGTCGTTTTACAATTTCGATTTTGATTAGAGCTATAGTGGATTTAATGGCATAATTTGTTTGAGTAAATTTTGTCAATTTTTAAAATAAATTAAGATGAGTTTAGGAATATGAAGCTTAAAATATGATAGCTTGCTTGATTGCTTAGTCATAACAGCCGGAGGAAGCTCAATGCTATTGAACTAAGCTATAAGTTCGCATAGTTCGATAGATTAATTTTTGTTGCCTACTTTTGTGCGCATTTCAAAAAATAAAACATTTTTATTTAATAAGGCAAACTCTGCCAGCTTGCTTAGTCATAACAGTCGGAAGGACCTCAGTGCGTTAGAATAAATCTGTAAGTTCGTATAGATCGATAGAATAATTTGTGTAGCATACTTTTGTGCGCAACATAGTACAATTTTTTGAAATTATATTAATTATCCCCAGTTAATCCAGCTGGATTAAATCAACTTTCTTAAATCGGGATTCACTAAAAATATATGTATTTTTGATCCTTCTAATTTAAAATATATATATATATATATATATATTGGATATAAGTGGATTAACTAATTAGTTAGATTGTGCAGGTTAGAAGCACTTATCAAATATGAAACAAAATATAACTTAATCTTTATTTATATGTGCTTGTTAAAAACTAAATAATTTATATTTGTATTATCATCAAACACATAAAGTATCTTTTTAATTTTAAAGTCATATATCTACAATTCTATGCCTGTATTGGCCACTCTTAGAATACTTAATTAAGCAGAAATAGTTCTAACAAAAGTTTGAATGCAGCAAAAGTTGCAGCCAGAGATGGCTAAAAACAACAAACATACAGAAAAAAATTTTTATATTAAAAATTCATATTTGGCTAAATTTGTTTTACCAAGGGAAAGGGGGTTTGAAAAACTGGATTCAAACTGGCTCACATGTAAATTTCACAGCTGTTAGATTTAATTTGACTGCAAATAATATATAACTTGCAGCATCTGTATGTGTGAGTTTGAATGAGTGTGAGTATGAATGAGTGTGAGTGAATGCGTGTGTGTGAGTGTGTATTTGTCTTGTGCGCCATTGTTAGCTTTGGCTGCTACTGCAAAACTCAAACAGAGGCAGTACACTTAAGTTGGCCCAGAAAATTTGTTAACAAAAATTTTTTGTTTCGAGCGGGGGTTGGAGCAAACGTACAGGCGACAAAAATTTATGCATGTAAAATTATATATGAAAATTTAACAATGCTGCAGCTGCAGCAACAAAATTGTTGATGTATTTGTGTCGAAACAAAATACACATACATATGTTTGAAAATACAGGGTGTTTTGTTAAATAAGTCGGATCTATTCATTTGAAGAAGATGCGCTTGAGAGCCATCGATTAGCTCCAATTAGAAAGAGTTTTTAGGACTCTTTTGCAGATTCAAAAAATTCGACATAGAACCTACACATCATGCATTGATTTTACCAAACATTTAAAAAATGGACTAGTTGAGCAACCAGTTGCGCCGTATATGGCCTTGGTAAAAATGCGTTCCCTATGGTATCTGTTCCTTGAAAAACAAAAATATTTTTTATTTGATTTTTTAAAATATGTTGAGGATTATCTACATGTAGAAAAGAATTCGAGTCGGATCAAAATTAGATCAAATAGAATTTGTCAAAACTAGACCGTCCCATAACCGAAGATCAATGCACTTTTTCAAAGTGTCCCATGTAGTAAGTGGCTAATAAGCCGTCAAAATTGCAATATGAATACCGAGACACCCTGTTTGGAAACTGTATTTGTTTGTGTGAGTATATGTGTTTAGTTGGTTTTGTGTTTGCTTTGCATTTGAGCACATAATGCAGCCAACTTTTAGGCACAAAATTGTTGCCAGATTATTGTATGAGCGCATAACATATACAAACCTGCATGTATGGTATTTGTGTATGTATCTGTGTGTACATGTGTGTATCTGTGTATATCTGCGCTTATGTTTGTTGATGTCTGTTAATTCAGCTGTAAGTGTAGTTGAAATTACATGCCATTTTTTGCCCTAAGCATTGTTGGGAATATTATTTTTTGATTCCGCTGCTTTGTTGTTATTTCAATTATTATTATTATCTTTATTGTTATTATTATTATTACTTGTGCCGCTTGTGTGGTTTTTGCTTTTACATTTTGTATTTTTTAAATGTTTATGAAAGCGTTTATTATTTTTGGCTTAAACGTTTTGAGCCTGAATACATTTTGCGTCAGTTATAACAAATGCAGCAGCAGAAAAAACAATTCAAAAGACATGTTCGTTTCATAATGCCGGCTATATATGATTTTGTTTATTTACATAATCATACACACATACATATTAGTTTTCCTTTTATATGTATGTATGCTTATGTGAATATCTTTTATTTGAACGCTGATTACATTTAAGAGCAAAACTCGAATGTTATTTAAAATTTTTGTAAATTTTGTTTAACTTTCGGTATTTTGTTGACATTTTATTAAGAGACTGCTGTCTAAATGTCAACACTTTTAACTCTTAAGGTTTTTTTTGGGTATACTTTGAGCCAAATATACATTGTACTTAGACCAGCTACTTCGTTTTGGTTTGTAGCTACACAAAATATAAGCTGCGGTAGCCACCATTTTTTTTTTTTAAATTCAGAAATACCCTTTCGGTCGCTTTTTAATGTGTTGAAAACTTGTATAAATTACTAAAAAAAAAAACAGCAGCAGCAAGACAAGTATCTGACATCATTTTTTTAAGCAGCAGTCGAATTTTTCAGGATATTTCTGTTCTATTTTGAAATTATAAACCTTATTCTCAGCACCCTATCACTTTTATTTCCCATTTTATTATTATTATTGAATAATATTCAATACATTTTTTCGAAAAGCGGTATATTTTGATTTGTTTGTCAAGGCAATAACAATTTTTTTAAGATACTAGTCTATTTTCTACTATTTTTCTCAAGATTATGGTTCCAAATTTAAATGATGGTCAAAAATATAAAAAGTTTTTTTTTGTAATTTTTTTGTTTGTTTCTCTTTAACATAGTTTCCAATATATATTTCCATGTTCTATTCTTTCCAATTCTTTGTAACTCCACTTTTCCCTAAAAACGTATAATTTAAAAAATTTAAAACAATTCCATGGCGTTAAACTTTCTGCCTAAAATGCTCTTATATGCAACAAAATCTGTTTCCAAATAAACATAACCCCTTTTAGTGTATTTAAAACCCACAACAAATATTGCCAATGTCCTGGCAATTGAATGAATTGTTCATGTCACATACGTTCTTGCACATATCACGCGCTTATCCTTGCGGTCAACTGCAGTTGCACCTGCGCTGCATTTGCTCACACACACACACACACACACACTGATACATACTCAAACACACATAGATACATTCACTCACACACAATTGCAATTGTCAATATGTATGTATTGTGTATCTAACAGTTTTTGCTGCTGCACAAACAAAACCCAACTCTGTATGTGTGTGTGTGCGTGTTTGTCAGCCCTTAACAACCCAAAGTCCCCCTTTATAGACTCGTTGCAGTTCACCCTTTTACAGAAAACTCTTTAGCGCCTGCTGCGTAAGCCCCCTCTGTGCCTTTGGCCTCACCCCGCCACTGCTCATGTTCTTGACTTTAAGCGCGTCTGTGTTTGTATTGCCATTTTGCGCTTTGATTGTTGACAATATAAACGTGGCTATCACATGACGTTGGCCAATGTTTTTTCTTCTTTACATGCAGGACTAAAGCACAATATATATGTGTGAGTGTGTGTGGTGACGGTGTATGTGGTCTAGTTTTGTGTGTGTGTGTAGAAGAGTGTGTTTATATAAGGCTGCTTCATGGCCTTAGTACATGCAAAAATTTTGTGCTGCTGTTATGTAAAATATTTGTAAATAAACCTGGCTTGTTATTGCTGTTGTTGATGTTAAAATTGTTGTTGTTTTTGTTGCTGCTGTTTACAAGTTGTAGCCTGGCTCTCTGTCTCCCTTTACTCCCCCACCTTTCTTAATTCTTTTCTTCTGGCCCTACCGAAACACCGCGAGGGCAGGCTAAGTAATTGGTCAAGCTATGAAATTAGCTTGGAAAATATTTCTTCTGTCATCTATCGATCGATCTGTTTCTAAAAAGTCACAAAGTAGTTCTATGTAAAGATTGTGTTACTGGGTAAACTAATGGCCTGTTTTTCGATATTCGATTTGAGGGCAAGTATTCCCAACGTCCGCCACAACGGTGTACCCACCTAAGTAGTGAAATCTTATAGCTATTAAGCTCTGCAGATCTATGGATAAGGTAGTGTTTCTTGGAGGGAATATTTTAATTCAAAAATTGACAGTTTGCTAAATCCTTCCGAATATGTATCCCCAATAACTCTCCAGGGTATGCCAGCCAGATGCCAGGTAGATAGTGTAAGGCGGCTATAACAAGCCCTTTGTGATACCAATAATGGGTGTAACAATAGGGATATTGAATAGACAGAAAAATTAGGGAAATAGGAAAAGTGGAGAGTGCAGGACCATGCTTAACGTTGGATTCGAGCCTGCCAGATGCTAAGTAAATTTAAAAAATATAAACTTTGTGGAATATATTTAAGTATGTCTAGCCAACAGACACTCAGAAAAGCTCTGAACACGTGAATCGTAAAGGGAACTCGCTTTTCTTTCGAATTGCCAAAAAACAAGTTATAGGATCAAAACGATTTTGTTGCATATTCGTAACATCGTGTCGGACAGTATGGTCAATAATATGGAAGCGAAGGTACAAAGCAGGTATGTGATCAGTGATTTAGTCGCTCCTAGGCGGAATGGAATAGTTTAATTGTAAAACTGAAAGTCCCAGACACCTAGTCAAACCGACTGCCCGTTCAAAAACATTCTATTACGTCTCGATGATATCATACAACTTATCTTGGATTCGCAGATATACGGTATTTGAAAAATTATATCGAGAGTTATTTAATCTCTCTTAACTGATACTCAGTATAAAAAAAATTAAATTCCGTTAGTTTTCTTTTTGGGAATTCAGAGATCAACTAATTTCTATAAAAGTTGCAGCCAGCTGTCAACCTTTAAATTTGATTGAGGACAAAAATAGATTTTTGATGAGGATCGCTGAGTCGTCCCACGGAACAGTCATGGAAGATGGACAGACTGAAAGATACGCTAGATTAGAGTTTTTAAACGCAAATATGTGGAAAACGGGTGCCGACTGAGGGCAAGATGGCTC